>BQNB010006704.1:84353-96480 GCA_026074375.1 Tanacetum coccineum | reverse complement strand
AAGTGGAAGACATCACCACTTGCCTTGTAGAGTATGTAAAGTTTTGGGAAGATTGAGAAGTTGACCGTTACAGGAACGCTAATGTACAAATTTCCAACCGCACCAAAGATAGAAAATCACATGAGTTTTGACTATTAATATACATTCCTATTTGCAATGTGCAAATTTCTGACCGCACCAAAGATAGAAAATGACACAAGACTCAGGAAATACAAACTTTACACTTTAAGCAACAAGCAACTATAAATTAAACTTAATCTAACAGGGTAGGTTAAGGTGTAAGGGTGTAACGAAACAAATAGTTGGTGTAATTCCTAAAGGATTGACTCTACAGGTTGTTCTAGTGGATCATCACTCTAAAGATGAGAGTGGAAAAGGGTTTAAACTGGAGGTTAACTAACTGGTTTAGTTAGTTAATAAGCAACATGGATAGGCGATTTGAGTGTAATCCTAAAATTTTACCAATGTAAACAAGTTACTCCAATTAAATCCATAATACTCATTATTGTGGTCTCGAATAGATATACCAAGCCAAGTTCTAAAGTCTACAACATCACCAGCACACTCATATTTTGTGGAATTTGGGTAATCATTTGGAAACAAAAAGGCTGAAAAATTCCCCCTCACCCAAAACTATATCTAACAGGGTTAGTGTGTGGGGGTTATGTAACATGAATTTTACAAAGTATTGCTTGAAATTTTTTTAAATGTTGCGCATAATTTGAGCCATTTAGTGTGGAGAGAAACATAAGGACAAGTAAACATTCTAATTCCATCCCCCCACTTGAATTATACAACGTCCTTGTTGTATATATAAAACATTACATACGGGAATTTAAAAAAATTAGAATGAGAAACTCCCCTGATATTTGCTCGGTAGATTCTCCAAGTTGCGTTTATGAGCAAGATTGTGTGTTGGAAAAGCGTCTGAATCCTAGCATGAACAACACACACACAGAATTCCAGAAAATATGCATTCCACCAACTTCGTCGATATTTCTTTCACGAGGTCCGGTGTAAAATAGGAAAAATGTGCATTCCTATCTTGGCATCTACGGTTAATTTAAGCTAAACTAAACAAATTAATTACGGGCCAGTCTGGTGGATACGCCTTATCAAATTAATGAATACGCCATATTCCAGAACTGACAATAATGTTTTTAATGTGCAATAAAAAAATAAAGACAGATAATGTCCAGACAATCAATACGCTGTATGGTTTGGGGCGGATACGCCGTATTGATGTCTGGGAAGACAGACTCGATAAAATTAAATAATAATCTGGGTTGTCTCCCGGGAAGCACTTTTGTTTACTGCAAAGTCTTTAAGTTAGACTTGTCTTCAGCTTCTCTTCATTTGAATTCATCACTATCTCTCCTCCATTCTGTATTTTGGTGTGAATATCTTGCTTAGTTCCGTAACATATTCATGAACTTTGGTGCTGAACTTACTGCCAGGCTTGGTTCTATCTTACACAAACAAATCAAAACGTCATACCATGATATATACATAAAAATATGAGAACCTGTTTAATCGTTAGATACATCATGACATGAATAATAATAAATGTACAGATAGATATAAACAAAAGATAGGAATATGAGGGATCATGGGTCTGGCTGCTGTGGGTCCTGCTGTGCTGCGGAGGTGCTGGCTTCGCCAGTTCTCTGTCTGACTCGACGTCTCTGATAAGATACATGGGTCTCAAAATATGGCACATAGGCAACTCCTGCTCTTTCCATCATTCGTACGAGGCCAGTAATAGCCCATGTACTGAACCTGGAAAAATCACGAGCCATCGCGTCAATTACCTCACGCTGCTCAGTCAATGCCCCATGAATCTCATGTACATCCTCCTCTAATCTAGCCATCCTCTGTGGAATGGTCCTGGCAGGAGCTGGTGGTGGTGGTGCCTATACGGGTGCCGGATCAGCCTGGCCACCCTTATCAACAATAAAGGCATTGGTCCTCTTTATCTCTCTTTTATTTTTTTCCTTTTATCTTGTCCTCTGTCCTGCTTCTCCTCTCTTTCCTACATCCCTGCTTTTGAGATTCTGTGCGAAAGTGTGCTGCTTTTTTCGGCAGTTTCCTTACATTTTTTTTTCATGTAGTCGGTGCTCTGGCTTCGCTAGTGTTCTTTTTTCTTTGTCTTCTGACCACTGACTCATTCCTTTTTTTTTGAAGTATTCGACTTTGTCTCAAAACTATACATGGGAGGAAAAATTGTTCAATTTTTATTCTTTTTTTGTATTGCGTCTTCCTCACTCTTAAAAAGTCTATGAATATTGTCACGTAGGTATTCTAGATTCAAAACACCTGCTTCGTTTTTTAATGTGTCCAAACACAGTTGTTTTCGCCCAATCCCAGTTTTTTTTGACCTTTTTTTTTTCGGTTTTTTTTATACTTTTTAACACTGATTTTTTGCCAACTAGATTCCCCCCACTCAACCGATATTCAGATTAAATATTAATTCACATAATTTTACCCCCTCCACCCCCCCAAGCCATTAAATATTTAAATAGTTTACCTTCGCTACCCTCTGCCCCCGACCCACCCCCAACCCCCCCCACCCCCTCCCCGAGGATAACCACCCTACCAAAACCAACCCACCACCCCCCCAGCTCAAACCCCCCGACGCCCACTTCATCCCCCCCTCCGACCACCAGCCGCGCATACATCCGCCAACGGCTTAGCTTCTCCCCCAGCACTCCCCCCCACCCAAACCCACTTACTTCCCACGTTATTAACCCCGATTAAACGCACCCACCCCTTCCCAATAATCAAATATATAAACTACAGACATCCCCCACCCAAACACACCGCAGCCCCCCATCTTTAACAAACACTCAACCTCCACCAACCTAAAAAAGTATCAGCTGGCACTCCGTCGCCCACCACCCTCCCCCTCGCACAAATTTCCCTATCCCTACTTCCCCCCCATAACCCCGCCCCCCTACTTTCCCCCTGCTCTGCCCACCCGAACCCCCCCACCACCCCCTTTCCTCCCACCCCCATTTCCTAATCACTTCTGGCCTCCCCCCCCCGCACCAAAACCCTCCCCCCCCTCCTCTCCCCCCCCCCCCCCCAACCCCCCCACCCCCCCGCCCCACATTCACCTACTTCCCCCAAACCCCGCCAGCTAAAACACATTACACCCACCCAAACAACCCTAACACCCCCCCCCCCCCCAATCAACCCACCACCTACCACCAAACACCACCACCCCTCCCCCCCCACAAAATCCACATACACCACCACCACCCACCCATACCATAACCACCAGACCACCCACATAAAACCCAACCCCAAAACCCCACGCCAACAACCCCTCACTGCCAAACCCCCCCCCACCCCCCCCTTAAGTACAAAAATTAACAAACCTCCCCACCCCCGGCATTCACCGAACCACCCCGCACCCTACCAGAACCCTACCAAACCCTGAATAACACCCCTGCCCCCAACCACTCCTCCCCCCACCAACCCCCTTACCCCATCAAAACTATACCCAAGTCCACAGGCATACAACCTCTACGGCACCTTCGAGAGCAAAGACACAAGGGCTGCAACACTGCGCACCCTCGCGTAAAGTGCCCAAACAGCAATAGGACTCAAACAACAGTGAACATGGACTCCAAGAAACATTTACTCTGAGTCAAACAGCCCATCGATTATATGAGAGACTCTTACATACAATTAAATAATATTGACACTAAGCAGACCTAGCGTCACAATTATCATCTCAGCTCATTCCAAGATCCACCAATATATAACATTCCTCCATTCTCAAACTTCCTATGTAAGTGCTAAAGCTATTACAACTCTGATATATCATCTGTGAATGAAACAATACAAACTGACACACATAAACTCTGCGCCTGACAATCTATTTGCGCAACAAGTAAGAAATTTCCCATGTGATATCATCCACCCCATCATTTGATAGCTGAGCAACAACAAATTCAAATAAACAAATCGAAACATTTACTGCGAAAGCATCGCATCAAAATCTCAGAATCTGTTTGTATTAGTATGTTTTGGTATCAACCCTTGAAGATGGAAGGATTTTTGTTCTGTCTTTCTTTCCCCTTAATGACGATGGTGCACCTGTCCAACGTCCACCTGTTCGCCAAAAAAACATTAACCTAAAACTCACTAAACCAAATTCCACTTTTACAAAAACTAAACTTTAAAATGACACTAAAATGTAATAAGGATGAATTGTGATATGTTTACTTGCGTTTGCCTACATCCAACTTGTGCTAGCAAATTGTGGTAAGCGAGAAGCATCAAGAATCTCACTATTACCAAAATCTTGATTTATATGGCACTCATGATGCTTTAGGGAGATAGCACGGAACATCAACAAATTATTATTTACCCTGAGATCATATCTAATCCTAAACACATTTTTAAGCATACTATAATTAGCGAAGCAAGTACGCACTCACTTTTTCATAATAGGCATATTCAAACACCATTCCACAAAGTACTTATTTTTAAGCAACTTATAAGTACTTTTACTGGATTTCAACCACTAAAATGTGAGAGGTATGAAGTTTAATTCTCAAACTCCGTAGATTAGTTGGCGAAAAGGTCGGAAACCAATATTTTGGTATCCAAATGTTGATTAAAAGCAGCAACAATTTTTGACTTTAACAAAAGCAACTCTTTCTAGCGCAAATATGCAAAAGCTTATCAGCCAGTTTTATTTGGTTGATGAGCTTATGTAGTTAAGCTTATGACTTACGTAATTACATACGCTCAAGGTAATCAGTCCATGAGCTAAAAATTATTCCACTAAACCAAACACAAAACGAACATTAAAACAGTAAAAGAGTAAAACCTATTTCACTCTCAATCTCGTATGCATGTCCGTTATACTCCTAAAGCGCATGTTGCACTCGAACACCACCCAGCTTCACCGACCTGAACACAAAAACCACAAAAACATCACCAAACAATCCAAATAAGCAATTTCATATCACATATTTCAATTTATCAATGGTTAATTGCTTATATATAAAACTTTATGAACAACTGAACCCACATATACAATAACAAAAATAAGAGGGTGTTCGAATTGCTTATTTTTTAGCTTACCTGCTTATTTTAAGCAACCTAAGATGTTTAGATAATCCAGTCACATCTTACAAACACCTAAAATCATATTCAAACATCCAAAATTAATAACAAAACAATAGAAACCAAACACAAAGATTGAATACAAAAAAACATCATACCTGACCCTCACCATATTTTTCTGGCGAGCCGCAAAACACCCACACTACATCAAAAACATAGATCTCAAATATGTTTTAGAGAGAGAGATATACAATAGATCTGAGATGGATATGCATGGTAGAGTGGAGGTATATGAGGGTGAGAGACACGTACCATGGTACGTGTTGTTATGTGAGGTGGGAGAAGTCCTGGATCGGGTTGAGATAATAAACGCACCGAGTTGGGCGGGTCGGGGCCATTAATGCATTTAAAGCTACCTCGGGGGGATAATCTTACCCTTTAATATAAAGGTATAATATCTATAACTTATATATGGGGCTAACTATGACTGGATTAATATGATTTAGTGACTCAACGCCACCTCAACGATGACATGGCACATATGATATGGGGCTAACTATGAGTGTATAAATATGATTTAGTGACTGTACGCCACCTCAACGATGACATGGCACCCACAATTCAATAATTTTCGATTTATGTCAAAAATTAAGTACATAACAAGGTTTGAACTCATGACCTATGGTTAACATGCAACAACCTTTACCAACTGAGCCAAGCCACCATTTGTGTTTTACTATCCAAAACTATAATAATATCTTTAAAAAAACCATGTTGATATCTTTTAATTTTCAAAAATATATCAAGATATACTCTCTAATTATATTTGATATTTTTTGCATATTTTTTTTTTAAAATATATTAAGATATACTCTTAATATGTTGATATCTTTTGTTTTAAAAAATATATTATAGATATCCACAATTACATAGGCATGTCATGGTTTTTATAAGCTTTCTTTGCACCGTTTTGTTTTTATGTGGTTTCGAAGTACATCGGTTTGATGTGCAAGCTTTGGTTAAAAAATATATAAATTTACATCGGAAGAAATTTACCTTCAGGTTCTATCCTAGTATGAAGATGGGTCACATGTTTTCTCTTGTTGTGACCAAGGTAATAATGCTCGATATTTCTAATAAAAAACACTATTATGCAAACCTTTGATCTAATTATCATTTTGTAATATTATAGCCGGGATATGATTCATATGTGACTGATCTACATATATTCAAGAAAGCAAAAACTTTGCCTGATGACAATATAGTAAGCATTCCTTTTATTATATTTTTATGTATACTATTCGTCATATTTTTGTTTTGTTTTGTATTTAACTTTTCATATGTAGATATCGGCGTAAATAATAGTCCCCACATGCACCATTTAGCCATCTACTATTTTTATACCATTTTATGTCTTTGTATCTGATTGGAAAGAGTCAATCACTTCTCGTGCATCCACATTCTGTAATTTTCTTTCCGTGTGTTTGTGCTCATTGGATGTCATATTTAGCATATGGGAAATATATTGTATTCTGATTAGAACTTGAGAGTGTGATCACTTATCTTATATCTGTTTAAATTCAGTAATATCATGGCTATTATCGTGTAAGTTGAAATTTAAGAGTAACACTTTTATATACCATGTCATCATATTTTATAGATACGCGTTATAATTTTTACTCTGACAAATGTTTGTGTGACTAATGCTACTAAACTACATACATGTTATTCATCTTTACAAGAGCATTATGTTATTGGTATGTTTTGGGAGATCCTCAAGAACTTTTCCTTGGAAGATCGACACAAGAACGAAAAAGAGGAATGAAGATTCTATATTTACTCAAACACGACAACCATTAGAACTAAATGACAAACATTGTCTCAAAAAACATTTTATGAAGGTATTGGCACACGACTTACCTTTTATTAAAAACATTCTCAAAACCGATCTTCAAAGACAATCGCATGGTTATCCCAGATTTGTGGTACCGTTATTTGACGATGATGCAAGAACGAGAATGTCATATTTACCAGGCTTATTCTGCAATGGATCCTCATAAAAGGTATTGGCACATGACTTACCTTTTATTAACAACAGTCGCAAAGTTTGCAGTAACTTTAAAAATAGGGTGATGATTAATGTTCATATAGGATAGAAGGGGACAAGTTCTTGCACTTCCATTTTAAGAAGATGCAGAAGATGAAGATGCACTTGATGGCAGTGAAGGACATTCAGTAATGGAGGATCGAGATGGAGGCGGGACTTAATACTATTAATAAAATGTAAGTATTAATCAATTAATTATATATCAATAAATAGTTTCTTTTTTCTTCATATCAATTTATCTTCCAAATTAATGTTATCTGAATTGACTAACAGATTAAAGGTGCAACCGTTTGCCAAAGCGGGAACAACTTTCGTTCCTAAAGAACCCGATAAAGAAGGAGAAAAGTAAGTATTAATTAATTTATTCTATGTAATTTCTTTATTTTTTATATGTAGTAATTCTATTATATATTTATCATCCTCATATTCTTCACTTTTATTAAAGAATGACATTTTTGTACTCAATTATACATTTATGTAAATCTTGCACCTTTTGAGTTTTTCATGATGGTTGTGGTTGATATTAAGCAATTCCTTACACCCTTTATATTTGAGCACTAGAAACTGATTATTGTCAGAATTGTGGTTGCAAACACCCCTACACTCGCGTAGTAAATTTTAAAACAACCACGGTAACGATCGGGAATCCTATAAAAATCCTGAAACTTGTGGCCAAAGAACTCAACGAAGGATCCGGATACGTTTTTTTCTAGTTATTGCAGTATCGTAAAAACGTAAGATCCTAAGATCAGGATCGCGGAATCTCTGACCAACCTTGGTCAGCCGAAACGATCCATCTCCGTTCTAGACTCAAACAAAAAAATCCTTCCGTTAATAAGAGAGAGAAGACAATGGTAAGGTTAAATACAAAAGTCCATATGAGAATCTTTTGAATGGTGCAAAAGTTGTTGGGTAGAAAAAAAGGAGTAAATTACATGGTTCGTCCATGTGGTTTGGGCGAAATAACTACTTTTGTCCTTATCACCAAATTTGAGGGACAAGGGTAGTGATTTCACCCAAACCATAGGGATGAACCATGTTAGTGCTAAGGACGAATGATGTTATAAAACTTCATTATAAGGACTCACAATGCAAAAATGATATTCGAGGGACGAGAGTAGTGATTTTGCCCAAACCACAGAGACGCACCATGTAATTTACTCAAAAAAAGAGAGACATATGTAAGGGTAAAATGGTAATTGCTAATGAATATGAAGGTCTTAAATGCAAATGGGCTTTATTAGTGACATTACAAGCTGATGGCAGGTGGTTGGTGAAAACATTAAAACCAGAATCATTAAACCAAATCATCAATGTCTTCATTCCATATCCATTAAAGCTTGTACATAGATTTATGTCTAAACATCTTATGGAAACTTTGATTACAAATCCGTACATTCTGCCAAAGTTGTACAACAAATGCATTGGTGTATAAAAAATGAAGGCATTGAGAGCTAAACAGCTTGCTCGAGAGAAGTTGAAGGGGGGACACAAAGAACAGTATAATGGTTTGAGGGATTATGCATTGTAATTGATGAAGGAGAATTCAGATACAACTGTTAGAATTGATGTTCATTGAGAATCAAATCCTGAATCACCAACTAGGACATTCAGAAGGAATTATATGTGTTTGGGTGCTTTAAAAAGGATTCATATCAAGTGGTAGAGATATTCTTAGGTTAGATGGTTGTTTCATGAAAGGACCTTATCCTGATCAGATCTTGACAACAGTTGGTGTTGATGCCAACAATGGTATATATCCAGTGGCATATGTTTTAGTTGAAGCATAAACCAAAACCTTATAGTGTTGGTTTTTGAAGCTACCTGGATTGGACATGGACATTGCTGAGAATTCTAGCTTTACATTCATATGAGACAAGCAAAGGTACTTCTTGAAATAATTCAAATTTAATTTCTTTTGTATTCTATAATCTAACTATGAACATGTCATAGGGAATCATTCCAGGTATTGCAAAAACATTTCCAAGTGTTGAACATAGATTATGCCTGAAACATATACATGAAAACATGAAGCTGAAATGAAGAGGTGGTAATTACACGGAGTTGTTATGAAAGTCTGCAACTACTAAAACCATAATTGACTTTTAAAATAGATGAAAGAGCTTAAAGCATACAGTGTTGGTGCATATGATTACTTGAACTAGATTCAACCAGAACAATGGAGTAGATCTCATTTCACATGTAACAAATACCTTGTAATTTATATTCCTTTCAGTATATTAGTTTGTTTCGGTAAATATTTATTAATATTTGTTTATAAACAGGAAGGTTACGTTGTGATCTATTGTGAATTATTATATGAAGTCATTTAAAGAAGTTAGTTGATGGATATTGATCAATCCTATCGTTTACATGTCTAGAAGAATTAAGGAATGCTTGATGAAAGATATTGTCATTGGTTCAACAAGTGTAGATAAGTGTATGGACCCTTTACTCTAACTATGCAACCAATGTATTTAATGAAGTACGAATATGAAGCCAATTCATTGTACACGAAATGGGAAGTCAAATATGGAGTTCAAGGTTTCTGTTTAGATCAATGTGTGGTGGGTTTTTAGAGTAAGACTGAGTTCCTGTAGGAAGGGGAGTTGACTCATATCTTTAGCATGATTGTTAGCAGCAATTTGGAATGCTACAAAAGTAGGATGAAAAGAGAACGGATCGGGTATTACACCATGTTATAGGCTTAAAGATGGATAACTATTTATTCATTTACAACATCACCTTTTTAAATGGTGTGAATACAGTGGCAGGCTAGTGAACAAAAAAAGTCTCATCCCTCGTATACATAAACACAAGTGGGGTATGTATTGAAATTAGAGAACGAAATGTGCTTTTTAAGCTGTCAAAGATGGTAAACTGACTATGAAGGGAAAAACTGTTACATGTTCTCAATGTGGTCATTTTGGTCACAATAAGAGAAGTTGTAATGGTCAAGGTGTTTCTGTCGATGGCAAAAGAAAAAGGACATATGGTGTTGGCAAGAATAAATAAGAGGGTCCACAATCTCAGCCTTCTGCTTCCCAATCTCAGCCTTCTGCTACCCAATCTCAAGGTCTAAGTGAAGCTGGTATTACTCAATCTCAGACAACAACTCCAGGTACAGGGTCAAGTCAAGTTACAGGTCCAAGTAAAGGTACAAGGTCAAATGAAGGTGCGGGATCAAGTCAAGGTGCAAGGAGGTTTAGTCCAAGAAAACTAATCAAGAAGACTGCAAGCAGGTTTAGTCCAAGTAAATGAATCAACTTTATCATACTTTCTTTTGTGTAACTGAATGAAACTTAATGATATGTAATGTTGTTCCTTAACAATCCGAGACAACATTAGTATAGTAATATGGTTGTGGTAGTATACTTAGTGTATGTTATCATACAAATTTTCATTGTTAAGACTTTATATGTTATCTAATGTATGGTAATTTACCAATCTGTTGGTGCTTATTTGCTTATTTAGATTGTTATTTTGACTTTTATTAGTCAAGCAGTACAAAATAGTCATCTTTAATTGCTTACTTGTTGATTATAATTTATAAATAGTCATTTTACCATTAGAAATGTTGAGTTTGACCTTTTTAGTCAAACTTATTCAAATGGCCTTGAATTGATCACAAGCTCAATTGAAATGGTAATTTTTACATTTTTACTCAAACTGCACATAATGCCATTTCAATCTGCAATACTTGCTCGATATATGGACATTTTGACATTTTAAACTCAAATTTAACAACTGTATTTGACTGTTTTTCTGCACAAACCTGCACAAAACTACATTTCTTGGCAAAATGTACAAACCTGCACTGTAATACTAATTACTTTGCATTTTTTAATAATTTTACTCATATTTGGGTTAACTTGAACCTGAATTGACCCGAACCTGACTAACACGAAATCTTAATAGGGTTGGGTTCGGATATGAAGTTTTTACCCTCAACCAGAATTGACCAGAACCCGACCAACCTAACCTGAGTATCATCCCTAATTGCCACAATGCCACTTATAACTTTCTAACTAAGTTTGACCCATCCATTCAAAAGAATATATCAACTTTAAATTTTCATCAATAGCTACAACACTACGATTCCTGAAATACGTTTGTACCTTTATAAAATCAGCCTTAAGTATGCATATAGCAACTTCAAATTTTCATCGCTCTGCGTCTGTTGCTTCAAGTATGAAGGCAGTTTTCTCATGATCGTTACCTCATTCTTCGCTCCAATCTACTACACATTAACCTGCTACCTAATCTCCCTTATCTTCTACCAATCTCCCATCACGACTCAGATGCACACATATGGAAGAATTCAATAAATACAATATTAAAAATCTTTATAACTTAAGGAGTATTTAATAATTTGAAACACCAGATCCTAGCAGCGAGATATGTTTAGCTATTGTACCTAATGTTGGTTGCTATCCTAAGCGCTACTTATAGCATTTTGTTTGAAACACTACCAAAAGTTGCAACAGAATAATTTGTTGAAATAATATTAGACAGTACTATAAGTGTAGATTTGTATGTTATACCTGAACTTTTCCTATTCCTGAAACAACAAACAGTAGCAGCTGCAACCTTCAACGCCAACCCACAAAACCCACATCCGTTTCAGCCTCGAAACACACACACTTGAGCACCTAAACCCACCCGATTCAGCCCCCACTTCAGCACCCAAGCACGTATACAATATCAACAGGAAGTTCATGAAAAAGTTCTTTTTTGACAAATAATAGTATACGATGTAGGCTTCTTGCGAAAATAAGAAATAATGATTAATGAAAACTTGCCCTTGTGAAAAAAATTTCTAATGTTATTAAAATTCTTATATTACCGTTGTTATCTATAACCTGATCGTCCAATAGCTTATGAATGCTCATGATCAAGGCCATAAGTGCAGCTGACCCGGAACAAAAGGTTGCTAGT
>BQNB010006704.1:0-80751 GCA_026074375.1 Tanacetum coccineum | reverse complement strand
TTTTGAATTCACAAAAAGTCGAATCTAAGTTTTTATAAACAAACATAAATATTAAATTAAAAAGCGGTAAACTATTCAACCCCCTTCTAGTTTTTCACAAATTTTGTAAAATATAAAAAATAAAAGACTAATTTTATTAAACATTTCACAATCTTAATTTTAACTTACATTGACATGTCCGATGAACTAGCTAGTTTTCAAAAGATTATTGTATTTTAACATTAAAAGATTATTAACTTAAAAAATATTATGATATTTGAATGTCAAATGATAAATAAATGAATATTAAGATTACAAAATGATTTACAGTTTATGCAATACTTCTTTCTACATAACATTGTCTTATTTGTGTATTATCATAACAAATTAATTTAATATCTTGTTGCTTTTAACTATTAAGAGACTAAGGGTGCGTTTGGTTATTAGGTAGGATTAGAACCGGATATGGATTCAGTATAGAATGATTGAAAATAAGAAAAAAAAAATAATTGTTCAAATTTCATATTTAATCTAATATTTATTTTAATTGATAGATATTATTTAACTAGTTTATTGACTCGTGAAATTCACGGGGCCTTAAGAAACCGTTGACATTGTTTATATAAGAGATCGATTTGTGATATTATCTAAATAAATTACATGTTAGATGTATAAATAGAAAATTTTAATGCTAAATTACGATACAAATAAATTATTGAAACACTATAAAAGACATTTAAATTTTTAATGGTATATAATTTTTAGAATATTTTACTTTGAAATTCACGGGGGCCTAAATTTAAAACCATTGAATAGTATTTATATAAGAGAGCGATTTGTGATATTTTGCAAATAAATGATATGTTAGATGTATATATTGGAAAAATTATTGCTCTATCATGATACAAATAAATTATTGAAACACTAGTGGCGACCGCAGAGGACACCACCGCGTCAGCGCCAACTCAGCTTTCTCTCTCCTAGACCACACAGTGACCAAACACCCGTAGTGGTGACCGCACAGGCGACCGAACTAAATTTAAAAAAAAACATTACATTAATAATTAAACATTACAAACTAAAATACAAAAATAAAAAATACACGAAAGAAAAGACGGAAAAAAAATTACGGAAGATAAAAAATTACCGTAAATTAGTTTGCATTTGTTTGATGCCAAATGTGTTCCACTAGATCGGCTTTAAGATTAAGATCTTCGTCGTGTATTTCTCTGATAACTCGTAGCCTATCTTGTGCCGATCTTACGGGATCATCTTCACGATGTTGTTCCTCCAGATAAAAGTCAGGAGAGATTGTCTTTCCTTTTTCTTTGCGAATCATATTATGTAATATGATGCAAGTGTACATCAAATGCGTACTCCTTTTAAGACTCCTAGACCATGCAGGAGTTCTTACGATAACCCATTTTTTCTTTAGCACGCCAAATGCTCGTTCCACATCTTTTCTTACTGCTTCATGTGCTTGCTTATATCTTATTCGCTTCACATCATTTGACCCTGGCTGCGAAATAGACTTCATAAGCACCGCCCATTCTAGATATATCCTGTCAGTAAGATAATATCCCCATTTATAAGTCACATCGTTAGCCACGAATGGAACCTCTGGTGCTTTTCCTACTTTAAGATCATTTAAAACAGGGGATTGACGTAAAACGTTAACGTCATTGTTCGAACCTGCAACACCAAAGAAGGCGTGCCAAATCCATAAATCTTGTGAGGCAACCGCTTCTAACAAAATGAATGGCTCTGACCCGGAATCACCCCTACTGAATTGAGCACGATATGCTTGTGGACATTGAGCCCACGGCCATTTTGTACAGTCTATGCTGCCTATCATACCAGGAAACCCATGTTTGTTCTCGTGAAAAGCGTAGAGTTTTTCGACGTCAGTTTGCGTAGGCCTTCGCAAATACTCCTCGCCATATAACTCTATAACCCCGTTACAGAAATGCATCAAACAATCACGAGAAGTTTTTTCACCGATTTGTAAATATTCGTCTAGAGAATCTGGAACAGCAGCGTATGCTAGTTGGCGAATCGCGGAGGTACACTTCACTAAAGCAGAGATGCCAGCTTTTCCAACAGCATCACACCCTTCTTGAAAATAAGGGCAGTTAGCAGACAAATCTCGAACAATGCGGGTGAACAGCGATCGGTTCATTCGGAATCGTTTACGAAATAAATAGGCGTTGTAAAATGGTTTTTTAGCAAAGTAAGCTAGCACTAGACGGTCATGAGCACCGTAATGATCTCTAGGCATATAGCTTCGTTAGTATTTTTGGATTGTAGGAGTAGATGCTTGAATAACCAAAGCAGCGTCTATTAAAAAACTAGAGAGTAAACTATTCACTTCCGTTTCATCATCCGTATCATCGAAAAATAAACACTCGGAATTAATTTGAGACATATTGTTTGTAGTGTGTGTTTTTGATAAAAAGTGTATATGTGTGTGAAAATAGGAAATAAGATGTTGGGTTTTATAAAAAATAAAGGGATAATTTTTTTTATAGGAAACGGCTTCATTTACTCGGTCTTCTACATGACCCAAACAATTGCAAAGGTTGGGGGGGACTAGTCTAGTTCGGTCGAGGTAATGGGATGACCGACCTTAGTTGCTTCCACATGGGACGACCGACCGAAGATCGACCTTACCATTACATTCAGTCTTAAGACTATCGCATCACCATCACAAACACCAAACTAGCCAACAACATTTATAACTAACCGATACAAATACCGAATACCGATACCGAAACCGATCCCAATACCGAAACCGATCCCAATACTAATACCATTATCAATACCCACACCAATAATAAATACAAATTCCAATATTACGAACCATTAGCTACCGAAACTCAAGCCTACTAAAAAACTAAAATCAACAATTTAGTCCTAATTCAAACCAATTCAGAATAGATAACCATAAGCAATTCTGAACCAACAAGTTCGCACCCGTTAATCTTGACACGAAACATATGTCTCCAAATAAACAATAGCAGCTCCAAATCTCAAATGGCAAATTCCACAATATAATAAAGAATCAGGATGCAAGACGCATACACATGAAACCGACCAAATTGTTGTATTTGTTTCCATCCACCCATTAATTCTTCATCCATATAAATTAACTAAAAAACTTACTTGAATAAACAAAGATATAGTCACATGATGAATTAATTTGATAGACAATAACAAGAACGAGCAACGACGACAGGCCCGGCAACCGAACAAATAGCAAATAAACTATTCACGAGGTCATTTTTTTTCTTGCCCGGCGGCAGGTTGTAACAATAGTGGATCAAACTGACTGGATTCATAGCTTCGATACCACGTAGAAATAAATTAAAATATACAGACATTAAATAAAACTAGACATATGAAACCCTAAATACTAAACTGAGCCTTATTAAACTAACCATACCGAGGCAACTATTTTGCTTATTAAACTACCACGGGTCAACTGGACCTTATTAAACTATGTCTGCCTTATTAAACACCTTAAACTATTTTGCTTTAAAATGTTCATAAGAGACTAGTCGGGTACCCGCGGAATGAAGCGGCAGGTACCCGGTAACTAAATATATGGCAGAGCAAGACGTTGTTCATGTATATCTGATTTTTTTTAACATAACTTTAACAAACAATAACAATTTTAATTAAAATAACTTATAACCAAACCGATGCAAACGTTCTAGTGATGATTGGTCATCACTAAAGTATTCGGTTTCGAAAAGTACCTCATTAGAAGCTTTAGCCATAAGACTTTCACATCCAAATAACATAAGGTTCAAATTAAAGAGAGTGTCATAAGTAGTTAAAGACATAAATTAAAGATAAACGTCAATACAAATGAAATGTAATAGACATTGAAAAAGATAACTCGTTAACATATAAAAATATCGAACTAAAATAATTAAGAACGTAATTGTTTAAAAAAAAATATTTTTACCTTAACGATTGATGAAGATTTGACTTATCGAATGATGTAAGTCATAATGTTAATACTCATTGAAGTTATAAAATTTTAGATTAAAATTTTAAAATGAATTATCAATGTCAATCATGGATATATAAGTATCATCTGTGAAAACTGAATTTAAAAAGGTAATTTTGCATAAACATAAATATATGCCTACAATATGTAATCATAGGTGCAGGTGCAACGTCTTTATTTTCAAAATTATGAAGATAAGTGGTCATTGCCTCTTTACCAAGAGCATAGGCAACTTCGTGTTGTGCACGATTTAACTTCCTACGTACAATATTAAATAACTTAAAATTGTTAACATCACTTAAAATTGGCAGTTACAAAAATTATATATGTGTCAATTCGGGTCGAGTCAGGCCATGCTCAATTTAAACAAGAAAATTAATAACAACATATAAAAATTGAATATTTACCGAAAGGTAACGACACCACACATTTTCAATTCCTTCAGATTCCAATTCATTAACATTCCAATTCTTTAACATTTCAATTCCTTAACATTCCAATTCCTCAAACACATTCCAATTCCAACAAAAATATTCTGCGAACCAAACGCACTCTTAGGGTTTCACTTCATTATTTTACCTAAAAAAGTTTTCTTCTCCTTCTTGTCTCCCCAAGGTCACGGCTCAAACAAGCACCCTATTAGGGTTCACTTGTCTTCCATTTTTCAGCATTAAAGTGTTAAGGGTTCATATCTAAGACCAGTGACAGAGTCAGTAGGGGGCTGGAGGGTGCTCGACCCCCTAACCTGCCTAACTAGCTCACTTTGTTGTTTCGATAATAGCCTACCGATCAACCTTGTCATCGTGTGAAGTGGGCGACGGGCATCAAATTTTTGGTGTTTTGGATCGGTTTAATGTAGGCAAGATGGTGTTTTGATGATAGAAAGGTCAGGTAAACATGTTTAGCGAATCTAAAAACGTTTTTCCTTGGATATATATGTTTTATTTGGCAGGATGATATCGTATAAATACGTACTAGCCGTATGTATATAATATTAAGTATTTCCCGTTAGATGTAAATAATTACTTTAGGAAAAGTAATAATTTAATCTTCCGAGGTCGTATCCCAACGAGATTTGAATTTGAGATTTGCATTTATGTTTCTTATTGGATGCTTGATTATCTTTTTGATTTGGTTTTGGTTTTGGTTTTAATACTATTTATATAAAAATAAGCTAAATTACTACTAAGATATAACTAAAACGGATATGCTTGTCAAGTGAGGCGAAACGATCATTAAATGTGAAAGAAAGAGATAATAAAGAATTAGTACCCGTTTAAAAAACTGTTTTCTCATAACGTTGGTTGTTATTGAAAACAATCATTTATTTTGGTACAAATTACTTTAAATGATGACGAATTAATACCCGTAAAAACATTATTTTGTCACAAAAAAATAACAACGTTTGGTTTATTTTGAAAACAATATCTTATATAAGTATTAATTACTAGATTTGATGTTTAATTATTTCTCCAGATTTTGCCATTCGAAACAATCAAATAAGAAATCTAAATAATCCAAAAATTATTAATCAACAAGTCTCTTTTTAATCCACACTTAACTCACTTATCGCAACTTACTTAACAAGCATAAATAAATCTACTCTCTAAACATGACAACTAAACTAACAATAATAAACTAAAACTACTAATTATAGAAAAGGGGAAAGAAAGTAGAACCCGAATGACAAAACCGATAAAGAACGAAACCACCGAAGTAAATAAAAACCTAAGACTTAATGCTAATGTAATTTCTTATTTAACTTTATTTTTACTTAATAGATTTAACAAGTATTTAAACTTTATCTCTAATAAGCTAGTAAAATCAACTAACTATAAACTTAGGCAATAAGCCTAGCTTATAAAAACCTCCGTAAGCGCTCCACGCCAAAGTGTAGAAGAGTTCATCATACAAAAAGACAAAAAAGGTGATAAACAAAATGATAAGATTATGCTACTTATTATTTGTCCAAGAACTTTTTACCCACTTTTTAGAAACCATAACCTCCTAATTAGCTAGCCAAACGAAACTACTCAAGAGCAAAATGTCAATAAGCCAAGGCTCGAAACAGACATAAGCTACTAACCAAACCAGATAAATCAAGCTATACTACTCAAGCTATATCCAAACCAACCTACCACAAATCCGAAACGAACATAAGCTAATACCAAATACAATATTAGAGCCTTATCAGCTACTCTCTACTGCTAACCAACGAAAGCAAAAGAAAATAAAGGATAAAAAATAATTCAGATGGAAATAAGATCTAAAAATTGTTCCTCTGATAACCCATACGAAAATCAACAAGAAAAAAAAAAAAGAAAAAAAAAAAAAAACAAAAAAAAATTGCAAACCTGCTTGCTAAACAATACTACACTACTGCTGGCATTATTGAATACAAACGAAAAATACCAAGATAAAGCTGCTATTATTATAATCTACATATGTCTTTCTAATCTACTAATAAAATAACGAAAGATGCAAACTGATAATAACAAATAAGATGGATATTCCAGATCTTGCTACTGCGATATCAATCGATAACAAAACATACCCTGTGGAACTCTTTTAAACCTCGTTCTATCAATATCAAACAAACATCCCGAAATCACGAGTAACTAAATCATTCTATATCTATATCTATACTACGTTTTAACCGAGACCTGAATCTCAACGGAAAATGACCAAAATGCCCTTACGAGATTCTGCTGGAACTTATTATATTTTTTAAAAAACGCAGAAATTTGACTTTCGGTTTTGACCCGCTATCATGCGATTTTAAAACTAACAAACCTCACGGCAAAGTAAAATGGCATTCCGAACAAACTTTATCAAATGTTTCGCCGAAAGCAAAGGACTCGACAGTGCTTCAAAACGGCGGACGTTTTCAAATGGTGCCAACTATTAACATTTTAATACACATATTTTTTTATACAGCACACTTTTTCCTACATGATTTTTATCCACGGTTTTAATACACACATTTTTTATAACACTTATTTATACACACATTTTTATACACATATTTTTATACACGTTTTTACACACATTTTTATTCACGTTTTAAAAAAAATGCATAAAAATGCGTCTGTAAAAACGTGTATAAAAATGTATGTATAAAATCATAGATAAAAGCATGTAGAAAAACGTGTATAGAAATGTGTGTATAAAAACGTGTGTATAAAAATGGGCATAAAAATGTGTGTATAAAACGTGTATAAAAATATGTGTACAAAAATATATGTATAAAATGTGTCTATAAAAATGTGTGTATAAAACCGTGGATAAAATCATGTAGAAAAACGTGTATAAAAATATGTGTATAAAAAAGTAATAAGCTTGCAGATTTGAAAACGTTCGATTTGAGCACTGTCGAGTCCGTTATAGCCTTCCAGTGAAACATGAAAGTTGTTCGGAATGACATTTTACTTTGTCGCGAGGTTTTGTTTAGTTTTTAATCGCATGATATCGGTCAAAAACCGAAAGTTTCAAATTTCGCGTTTATTTAAAATAATAATAAGTTCTAGCATAATCCCGTAAGAGGCATTTTTGTCCATTTGTCTGTTGAGATTCAGGTCTCTCGGTTAAAACTAAAAAGTGTCCGAAACGAAATCCGTTTCGCATAAATTCTCTTTAGAACCCGAGTAATGAAAATTATATAGAGGGTCGTTTTGGACGGGTCCCAGATTAAATAAAAAGATATAGTATATAATGACTAACGATGCAAATAATAAAATAACGAACGTTAGATATAACCGAAAAAACCTGATAATTGACTAACGTTTGCAACAAACACAAATGATCGATACTATTAAATTGAGAAAAAATAAATGAGTACCCTATAATTCACATTGAGCCTAAGATGGGGTTCCTTTTTATGCGATTAGCCCTTGATATAAACCCTACTAAATTTACTTCTAGCTCCTAACCTACTGTTTCTACTCTACTGAAAAATGAGAAGACTAACAATGAAAATAATAATTTGGAAAAGTGCCTCTTTGTCTGCTGACCCCCTTGTCATTTAACCCTGCGTTTCACAAGTAGTAGTAATACAGCATTTTGGGCCTTCATCTCATGATTTCTTCCTTTGCTCCTCAAATAAGCTCACATAACATGGGCCTGCAACATAGCCATTCACTGCTAGGCCGAATTCACTTAACCATGGTAATGTGGCTGCAGGTGCTGGACTAGTATTTGGGCTGACCATCTGCTATTGATAACTCTATATAAATATGGGTTTGTCCGACCCATATAAATGGTGTTGGGCCGGCCCAATAAAAGATGAAAGCACCGTCGAAACCGATTTTTCGTGCTCTTTCCAATGGCATGCTCGGGGAATTTTTCCGACTTTATCTTGATCTTGAAAAATGCATAAACGTCGTCAAGTCATATCTGAAAGTCATCGTTTTCAACCCTTTGTACCTACAAGACAAAATAACACAAAAGAAACATATTTGCAATATAATTAAGCATATTTTAGTGTTATTAGTACATTTATTAGTATTTTCCGGGGTATAAATGATGTGTCACCGGAAGATGATACAAGGAAGATGAAGATTTATTATTAGTACTTGTAGATAGTTACTTTTTGACTTCTGGTTATTCACGTGAATAACGCATAGGAAGTTGAGAACTAGTACTAGCATTTTTTTATTATGTTTTTCTTTCCGTTTACGATGTAACATTATATTTTCATTTTATCACTTTTTTGTTTAGCAATTTTTTTGTTTTGTAATGTTTAAAAAGTATTTTGGTCATGAAAAATAAACCTCGCCATAACTTCTTACTTTGTATATGTTTGTCAAACGTTTTATTTATTTACAAATAACATAGTTGTGTATGTTCAAAACTTATTAAAGTAAGAACCAAAACTGGTCTCATCGAGATCTTTTTTGTCGCAAAATTGAGCGTAGTTAAAAACACCCTTGTTCGAATTTTGTGTGAGGTCAATTTTGAAATCATCCAAGTTTCATCGAGTCTATAATGTAGTTTTTTTCATTTTCTCAACTTATCAAGCAATTGTATGTTATAATCGAAAAAATATCACTGAACTCGTATGTCAAACCATTCAAACCCTATTCCAGCTTCTAAAACAAGAGTTTTTTTTATAAAGGCAACAATATATATAAACCACACAAAAGCGATACAAACAAATGGCGTTCCTATTCTCCAAACAAGACGATTAAATAGAAAAGAACCTAAACAAAGGAAACACAAAAAAACAAGTCAAAACGATACACCGCGAGAACCCCAAATTTATTGTTTAAAACTTTTGGGGGGTTTTATTTTTTTTAAAATGTACCGAGAAAGAACAAATGAACCCCTTGACAGAAATTCCTGGCTTCATCCATGTCTAAGACCATCTAAGGTGTTTTCAATGGGTCAAGGAATTTAAGCTAGGGTTTTGTCTCATCTTAGTTGGGTTTTCATAGTTTTTGGGTTAATATCACAAACCTAGGATTTCTAGTTGTTCACCATCCACTACTACAAAAAGAGACATAGAGCCCCGTAGAAAACATGCATAGATCCCGGTTTTAATGAGGGGCTCAAAGGGGGAGGGACTCTATTAGAGAATCAAATAGAGCTCGGTTTTGAAAACGGGCTCTATTTCAAGTTATAGAGCCTGGTTTTCTATAAGAAGCATGGCTCTATGTGAAAAAAATCTTTTATGCTGTAACTCCAGCCATTACATCAATTTTATTTGGCAAAGTGAACATTTTATTGATTTGAATCAAAAAGATACATTGAGATTACAACTTACATTCTATTGATACATCAACTTCTTGAACAAAAATAATGTATACATGTAACTCCTTTGTTCTTAAGTCCAACCAAGCTAGTCTCTCCAGCATTGACTCATAGGACCATTTATCAGTCACGTTACATACAACATCATCTTCGATATAGCATGTGATCATATAGACCACTTAGAGGCATAAAGATACCAATCCTTTTTTCTTTTCATGAAACTGGTGGAGTGTATCTGCAAAATTAAGACAATTGTAATTAATACTTACCATGGGTATATGAACTGGGATCCTCTCCTAGGGTTAGGATAAGTGAATGTTGACTGAGTAGGTATAGAGGGCATGGGTTCTGACATAATTAATCGGTTAGAGAAACAAAGTTTTGTTGTGGTAACGAGTGATTCTTCTTTATCAGAGGCTCTCTCCAGGCTCTGATACCACTTGTTAGGATCTGGAACTAGATAGATCTTCTAGCCTATGTGGTTGTATAATACTTATGTAATCACAAGTATATACGTGAGAGACTCTAACACTTGTTTAGGCGGAAACTAAACAACGTAATATAAAGAAGAACAAATATAAACAATGATCCTCTATGGATCTTTCTATTGATAATAAATTGTTTTTACGATTTGTAATCGGTGCCAAACCCTAATGCTAAAGGTTTCTTTTATAGAGAAGAAACCCTAAATTGGTCAACAAGAAAACTAAAAACACGTAAGAGATATACATCAATCTCTTCCTAATATATCTCATTCCTATATTAATGAGATAATTCTAGAATATAACTATAATTCCTTAATTACATTAATTACGTCTATAAATAACAATCAGCAGATTCTATCTCTGTCAGCAGAAACGAGAACATGACCAGCAGAAACATAATCAGCAGGAACGCTACTTAAACTGCCAGCAGGAACGACTTAATGCCATCAGCAGAAACGAAAATCTCTAACAGCAGAAACGACACTTAGTCGTTTTCAATTATTCCCAACACCGAAGCTCAAGCTTTACCAACCAATAATGCTCGAGTTGTTGTTACTTTTCTAAAGAAACTATTCTGCCATTTCGTATTGCCCAAAGCTTCTAATAAGCGACCGAGGTACTCACTTCTGTAACAAGATAATGGAAAAGACTATGAAGAGATATGGAGTTAGTCACCGTTTCTCTACATCGTACCGCCCTCAAACAAGTGGTCAAGTTAAAAACACAAACAGAGCCCTCAAAATAATTCTTGAAAAGACTGTTAAAGACAATCTTGTTATTTGGTCAAGAAAACTTGATGACGCTCTGTGAGTTTTTCGCACTGCTTTCAAAACACCAACCGAAACAACACCGTACAAACTAATATATGGAAAGAACTGTCACTTGCCATTTAAAATTGAACACCGTGTATACTGGGCACTTAAGAATTGTAATCCAGACCTCATCGCTACTAGAGAAAAACAAATGTTTCAGTTACACGAATTAGACGAACTTCGACACCAAGCCTATGAAAACTCTCGTCTGTACAAGGCAAGAACCAAATCTGGCACGATAGAAAACTAAGAATGAGAACTGAATTCAAACATGGAAACAAGGTTCTACTTTTTCACTCAAAGTATAAATTCAAACAACCGAATCTCAGATCTCCCTGGCTAGGACCATACGTAGTGAAACATCAATATCCATCCGAATATGTTGTACTATATGAAAAAAATGGAAAAACATTTATTGTTAATGGCCATCGACTTAAACTATATCATGAAGAAGAAGATTATAATGACCAAAGGGAAGCAGTCACTCTCTTCTTTCCCAAAGAATGAACTCCAGAAGTAGGAGTCTAGCTAACGACTCTCTTAAAAATTAAGTGCTTCTCGGGAGGCAACCCGTGCTTTACTTAAGTGTGGAGGAGTCCCTCCTCTATACAACTCCATTAGTATCCTTTATTTATTTTTCTAAAAAAAAACCAAAAATATTTTTTTGTGTGCTTTTGTGTGTTTACTTTTATGCAGGTTATATACCTTAAAGATTAAAAAATTATGAAGTATGCTCAAGGATAGCTCTTTGCAGCTATATATCTCTCTATGTCCAGGAAGTACCATTTTCCCTTAATTTTTCCTATTCTCTAGTTTATCAGTTATCACATTGAGGGTAATGTTCAACTTAAGTGTGGAGGAGAACCAAATAGAAAAAATTAATCATATCCCTCCATGTTTACCCTGCTAAAAAATTTATAACCGATATTTTACGAAAATCTTAATATATATGCTTTCAATATAAAAATGCTCTTAGTAAGGCAAGTCCACCCGGATTGACATTATAACTAGCACAATCTAGTCCACTAAATTAAGAGAATTATAAGCCTTAGAATATATTCAGGTATCCACCTTTGGTACCTAAGATAATTGATGCCTTTAGCCTGTTCGAGTTAATGTTTGAATGCAATTGCAAGTGTCTCATCCGTTGTTACAGCTGTGTATTTGTAATCTGTCGCCTTTTCTGGAACAGTGGTATTGGTTGATAATTATATTTGAGTGATCCGGTAATTTAGAAGCTCTAGAACTTGTGCTTGATCATCATTTACTAGACCAAAGCCCAATTAATCATATGTTATTAATCCCGTAAGTTCCCGTTCTTGCAAGTTGCTGAAATACCTAAGTGAAGAAGTCAAAGTTGAAAAAAGAAGTTATGTGTCAAGCCTTAGTTATCCTAAAAAAAGAAAAAAAAATATATAGTAGTTCAAAGAAATAAAAGCCTAAGTTTTGGCACATGAAGATTTGTATATGCTATTATCCCTCATCAGTATCAAGTTCCACCATTCGGCCATGTTTATGTGTCAAGTACAAGCCTATGGTAGCTGTCTAGATTATGCCTATGCAAATTGAGTGTCTTCTAAAAAATATAAACCCGATCTAAGTGGATCGAGTGAATTACAAAATCAAACACATTCCCCTGTTAGGTGCTATGTTATATGTCTATGCCTGAAAAGTTAATCAATATGCAAACTCTTACTAAAAATCCAAAGTTTCTCCACGTCACGATAAATGATCTTATTTTCTCGCTTTGATTGCTTGAGGGCAAGCAATAGCTAAGTGTGGAGGGATTTGATAACGCCTAAATTATACATGTTTTCGGTGGCGTTATTTATACATATTTGATCATTTCTGGTGAACTTTCGATACTTAATAGCATGAAATACTTGCAGGTTCCCTTGAAGACATCCCGAGCTCAAAATAAACAAAGATCAAGTACTTATACACTTTGGAAATCAAAATACAAGAAAAGATAAAGTTTCAAGCTGAAAAGTGCAATTGTGCGCCGCACTTACCCAATGTGCGCCACACTTCTCCTCAAAGTCAAAGAATTAAAGACTAAGTCAAAATAGTGCATTAACTCCCTAAGTATGCCGTACAAATTACTTTGTGCGCAGCACTTCCCATCTGGTTACGAAAATTAAATGAAGTCATAAATACTGGCGCATTAACACCTCAAGTGCACCGCACTTATAAAATTGTGCGCCGCACTTTCACCCCAAAATCAGCCTATAAATAAGAGACGAGTTTTCACCACAAATCATCCCTTCATACTCATTTCCCTCATATCACACACAAACTCTCTCTCACCCTTATGATATCCTAAATCCTTTTCTCAAGCATAAACACCACACCTTTTAAAGATTCAAGATCAAACAACCAAGAACAAAAAAGAACATCATCTTAGTTTATTGAAATAATAAAGTTTCTTGTTAAATCAAGTTATGTTATGAACTACATAGCCATGAGAGGCTAATTCTCTCATTACTACTCGGTGAGGTTATGATAATAAATAAGTGTTTGATATGATTGTGATCTCATTAATCTCAAGCTTATGTTACACCCCTATTATATCTTATCTTGTCGGTTCTGCTTATCAACTTAGATTATATAATCATATCGGTATAGGTCGAAAGACCCGTTATGATCTATATAGTTTTAAAGATTTGTCTATGGCCTTTATCGTCTATGTCGAGAAATTCACTTTCGTAAATTGATTAACAAAATAAGCTTTGATATAATAAGTTAACTGGATCATTTGAGTGACACATCTGGTCTAACCAACTAAATATAAATCTTAAGTTAATTTGTGAAAACGTTTTCTAACGAGAAATTCTTTTTACAGTATAAGTTAAAGTTTCATCTTTGAGGTCTTGATCATTACCACTACTTATAAATTATTCTAAACTATCCGAGTAGTCATATTTATTATCACTGAATAAAACAAAAGTTATTTTCAAAATTGTTAAAGTCTATTTTTCTTCTGATTATTTGAACGCTACTCAAATCCCTGTGGACGACCTGGTCTTACCTAAAAAGATTATACTACATACGTTGGTTATACTTTTACCTGTGTGTTTCCCTATAATAAAATTGGTATTTTCAGTCATTATAAATTTAAACCTTTTGAAACACATAAGATATTAATCACCCCTTGGAAACACAAAAAAAAAAAACCAAAAGTGATTGTGATCAACCCAACCCGACCCATTTTGCCGTGTACCTAAAACTGTCCATTTTGACCCATCACCCAACCTACTCGTAAAATCCACTATGCCATCTCAACCTGTAACGGATATATCATGATCATTACAAAAAATAGTACCAATGGTTTAGTAAGAATCACCTGAAAAGTTGCAGGGATGGTGCCATCTTCTGCTGCAAACATTGACTCGTTAACACCTGTTGTGGCTAGAGCAGTATCCCTTTTCATGAACTATAGTTATCCGTGTAGTCATCAGTGAAGAACAAACATAAATAAGACCTACTACACTTAAAATACTTACAATTTAAAAATATCGCACCATCGCGCTAACATACTCAAAATGCGCAACTTTATTTATTCTTTATTTTCTTGTCATGGGCTTAATTTCGGATTCGTAATATTCAAGACATAGCTGAGATTCAAATAAACGGCAATTCAAATTATGAAAAATTTATTAAGTTAATAAAAAAAATTCAAAATTACTCATAGCCTTATTTATGTATGTATGGATGCATAAATTATACCAAAATTGTGTTTTACGTTAAAGATAACACTTTTGATTCTCATCTGAGGATCTTTTTTTTCTTTCTTTTTGAACAATGAATTTGAGATTATATATACATTATTATATTATATAGGGTTTTTCTAACATGTGCTCCAGGGGCACATGTTAAGGTGGGGACAGACGGCTTTGATTGTCCCAGACCAGGCAAGTATTTTGTGGAGCCTGATAATGATTAATAACAATAACTACTGGCCAATCAGGCTGTGACACACAGCATGTGTCCCCACCTTAACATGTGCCCCCTAGGCACATGTTAGAAAAACCCTATTATATATACTAAAAATGGAAAGAAAAAAAAACGACGTCGTTTTGATGTTGTTTTACGCCACCGAAACATTTCAGCCCAACACCGGCCCATTAGCCCAAGGCGAAAGTAAAAAAAATGGAAAAATAGAGGAAAAAGGAATATTTACAGAATGAACTCTCAACTTTTAACTATTTACGACTTTTTTTATATAATAAACTTTATTTATCAAATATATAACACACATCTACCGATTCATTCAGATCAAAAAATACCGACGGAAAGATCTTTCAATTGCGAACAAAACGAGCCCAATATTGCAATGCTTCCGACATATGCACGATTTTATAAAAAATGTTGAAGTTTAATATAAAGATAAAAAAATAAAAAATTTACAAAACGTATCCTCAACTTTTAACTATTTACGACTTTCTTATATAATAAACTTTATTCATCAAATATATAACACATATCTACCGATTCATTCAGATAAAAAAACACTCGCGGAAAGATCTTCGAATTGCGAACAAAACAAGTCCAATATTGCAATGCTTCTGACATACGCACGATTTTATAAAAAATGTTGAAGTTTATAAAATATATATTTAAAAAAATATACTTTCAAAACACATCTTAAATTACGTAATAACTTTAAAATAAATGACAGGGGTCAGAAACGTACAATTTTGTGAAAGCTTAAATTATATAAATAACGTATACTTTTTTGCCATTTACAGCCGGTTCAACATAGGAAAAAAAATTACAAAACGTACCATCAAATTTTAACTATTTACGACTTTTTTATATAATAACCCGCAGAAAGATCTTTGAATTGCGAACAAAATGAGGTTAATATTGCAATGCTTATGACATAACTTTAAAATAAACGACAGAGGTCAGAAACGTACAATTCTATGAAAGTTTAAATTATATAAATAACCTACATACTAAAAGTCGTTCACTTTATAAATGACGCCGTTTTGGTCTTTCAAGCCCATCAACGTTTATGAACTTTAATAAGTAAATACATTTAATATATAATTTCAGGTACATGTCATACTATATCAATTTGAATACCACATATTTTGTTAACCAAATAAGTAAAAAATAATATACTCGCTCTAACGACAAATACTCATTCAATTCTGTGATTGTTAAAAAAAATGCTCAGTGAAATAAAATACATGTGTTATATACAAGTCAGCTCCACCGCAACGCGCGGACACATTCCCACTGGATATTCATTTGAAATTGATTCGCAAAAAATTATGCCCCGCGGCAACGCACGAACTATCTTGCTTGTTACAATCAGCTGGCGTTTTTGGGCATCGCTTTTGGGCCTGGCGTTGAGCCTGACATTGGGCTGGCGTAGGGCGTGTGGACTGACCCGATTTCTAACCACTTTTTTGAACCCGACCCACTAACACAAACCGATCCAGAAACTTATAATTTCAATTTGAGAAAATATATCAAACATATATTTTATCTCCACGGACTTAAACAAAAATATCACAACAACGACAATATCGACAACTAACAAACGGCCCGTCGCGAAGCGCGAATTTCAAAACTCCTTATTAGCAAACGCAACAACAGCTAAAAAAAATCATACTACTCAAGATATCTGACGCACCATCAATACAAAGTGATCTATTATTTCTTTGTTTTAAAGGGCTAATCTAGTTAGTATGTAGTTTGGTCTCTTGGTCTACCCTTTGGCTCATCATGGGGAATTTGTTCTATGTTTTGTTTAACAGTTTCTTTTGCTTTGCAAAAAAATAATTAAAAGGTCGTATAGATTTCGTTATCCACTTTCTAACCTATACAATGTCAGCTCTACTTTACTTGTTCAATACTATACATAATGGAGGTTTATGGTTGCATGTCACTAACAATAAAAGGGCTAAGATTAAGTATTACCTTTTCATCAAGTAATGCCATAAACTCACATAACTCATTACTTTAGTTAATTATAAATTGAAGTTTCTTAAACATACAAAAGATATTATCTTACATGTACTTGTAGTAGGCTGATATTTAGAATGCCTCTTGGTCTCGACTCCACACAACATACTCCATTGGTTTTTACATAACTCGACCTATGTAATATATGTTCAAACCTTGCAGAAGTGCTAAGTGAGTGCTTCCAGACACCCCATAAGATATCGCACTCTCGATGTACAAAACAACTGACAGAGAGATCGTTAATAGCCAATGAGTGTTTGGATTAGCTTCGTTTCCAGGCCCTATGGGCTTATTTGAATTTTAAAAAGATCGTAAGCTCACTTTTGTGGCTTATAAGCTTATCAAGTTAGGCTTATAAGCTTATAAAAATGAGTTTATGAGCTTTTCAATTTTAAAAAACCCCATAAGGCTAAAAATAAGCTCATCAAAACACCCTTTTAGTAAACACGTTATAGAGTTCTGGTGCTCAGTTTCAAGTATGATACATACCAGTTTCAATTTTAGGTGCTTGGAATGGACCTCAAAAAAATCACCATCACTTTTTTCTCCATGTAGACGATCACTTCCAATACTTCCACCTTGATTTCAATAAGTTGATTTCAAGGTTAGTAAGAGTCTGCATAAGTAGACAATTATAAGTTGTGTGGTTCCGTCGAAAATGAAATAAGCATGGAAAGTAACTAACAACATAATAAAAATTAAAGTCTTAATCATATTCGTTAAGTTGCCTATTCGGTTTTCCAAATTTAAATATTTGTAATTGTTGGGTTTAGTTCCTAAGCCCTTCAGCCTCTTAGTAGATTTAAACATAAAATCCCCTAAGTTTTACTCACGCTGAAGTCTTTCAGTTTGAGTCGCTGAAGTTTCTTCAGCTTCAGCTCTTCAGGTCCTTAGAAGATTGGGAAGTATCTTCACTTCAGTTTATGCAGTAGATCAGAACTAAAGAAGGCCTATGTAAAGAGCTTTAGTTTAGCTTGGTTGACATTTCCAAGCTGAACGTTGTCTATCTCCTTAACAGAGATTTATAACTTTTGTTCACTACTAGAAGGTTTTAACAAAATGGTCCGGGGGAAAAAAAGATTGCTTTATGTCAAAAGGAATAAAGCAATCTCTTTGGAAAAAGATACTTCTAAAGTTGGTATAGAAGTACAACAACTTTATTTAAAAGACTGTACGTGGTACTTTAGAGCACGTCTGCATTAAATGGTATCTCAGTCACCCATCGGATGCATGACACGCGTACTAGGTTAACTTGTAGACCCTAATTCCTTTGCCTATAAAAGGAAAGAGATTCCTAGAGTAAATGTTATCTCTTTCAATTAATGTGATACATATTGAAGAGTTCATTTATCTCTCAAACAAACTGAACGGTACTACTAAAAGCTGAAGCTTCAGTTTAGTCATAAGTAGTTTCTTTTCTTACTCTCATAACTTTGGTTAGAGTTTAAGTTCGAAGAAAATAACACCTCAGTTGTCATTCGACCACCTTGCTATTCCGCAAACAAGGTGTGTCATAGATTCTTTATTTGATTCTAATAAGAACCTATACGTTGAAAAGTTACTTCTGTGTGTTTTAAACTTATTCTTTATATTGTTCATATATATCTGTTTAAAACTCACTTTGTTGTCATGAAATGTGATTAGTTTAACTTGACAAACCTTATATCACATTCAAAGGGATCAACAAGTGGTATCAGAGCAGTTTGTTTTATAAAACCTTTTTAAAGTTTTTATAACTAGATTTTTAAAATCAAAATCCATCTTAAATGGCAGCAGAAGTACGACATACTCTTGAATATAGGGGTGGCTAGTTAAATGCCGCTCCTATACTAGAAGTGGAAAATTTAACCAACTAAAAAAAGAGGTTCATGTGCCACATCATTGGTATTGAACCTCAATTTAAAAACATCATAAAAATTGTCCTTTTATCCCTATGATAGTTGGTCAAAGGAAGCTAGAAGGACAATGGACTAGAGATGAGAGAAAGGCTGCTAACTTAGATGAGCGACTCAAAAGTCTCATCATGTTTGTCTTTCAAGATGACCAAATGAATTCTGTCATAAACTGCTTAACAACTAAATCAACCTGGGATGACCTGATACTGTATCACGAGGGCCCCTCTGATGTGAAAGAAACTAGGGTCATAGACCTAAAGTTGTGTTACAACACCTTCAAATTCAAAGTAGATAACACACTAACACAAACTTTCACCAGAGTCAAAGCTTGATGAATGAGTTAGTAAATGGTGGCATTAAACTTTCAAAGCTTGAAATAAATACTGGTTTTATAAATGGGTTACCAAAGAAGTGGCTAAGTTTCTTCCAAAGTCTTAGAAACACAAATCATGTGAAAGATTCTGAGCTTGCTTCTCTATTTGGTAAAACTCAAATACGAAGAAAACCTAATAGACAATATTTATGAGATTGAAAAGAACAAATCTCTTATCTCTGCAACACCTTTGTCAACTGCTTTCTTCTCTACCTCTATTGTCTAGGACTTTCAAGATAGTCCTGATGATGAAAAGGATACAAGAAGCAGTCATGAGTACCTGAATGACCTAGAAGAAGAATATCAAGCAAAAGCTCTTTTAGCCAAGCATTAAAGGTTCTTTAAAAAGGGTACTCAAAGGTTCAACAGTGCAAAAGCAACTGACCAAACTGAATGCCATAAATGTGGCAAGAAGGGTCATTTTGCAAGAGACTGCTGGTCAAAAACTTCAGTTCCTTCATATCAATCACCCTTTTAACCAAAACCTCTCAGTTCCTCTCAGCACAAACCAAAACTAAGGCCTACCAAGGACTTTGAAGCTAAATACAATAAAGTTAAGGCTAAACTGGCTCTCCTAAGTTCTAGTGCTTCAGCTTCTAAAGCCACAACGATTAAGAACAATGGTCTTATCGTTGAAGCCTATGAATGGGATGAAGAAGAAGTGTCATTAGATGACAATGAGATGGTAAGGGTTAAAGTACTCATGAAACTAGCTGAAGATAATGATGCTATCAGCAAATAAGGTGCCAGAAATGGTGAATAAGGTAAAGATCTCCATAAGAAAGGTACACACTCTTCTTGAAATGAAAGATAATGATGATAGAAAAACCTATCTAGATTATTTGTGTATTGATCTAAATTATGTTGAAGAACAAAGAAATAACCTTTGTCAAAACATAAAGATCTTGTTCATGAACTAAATACATGCAAAGAACAACTTTTAGTATTAAAACAAGCAAAACTTGATTTTCTTACCATGCAGCATGTAAACACTGAGATTCTCAAAGAGAATAAAAACTTAAGAATAAAACTGAAAGAGCTAATAGCAATCACTAAAACATGGCTTAACAGTTCTAATAAAGTAAATCAGTGTATCAGTGAATAAATCCCCTCTCAAAAGAAGAGAATTCTGGGAGTTGATCAACTCACTAAAGATCCCTGTAGTTCTGGGCAAAAATACCTAGTCTTTGTAAAATCTTCAGATGATGACACAAAAGTGTCCATACCTGGTGTTGAAAGACCCTGGTTGTCTGAAGCTGAAGGTTTTATTCTGCCAAATCATGATACTGGCAGGATACTCACAGCTGAGTCACAAAGAAACACAACTGATCCTCTAGTTGCTATCACTGACTCTTCAACGACTGAGTATGATTCAGCGGATGATTCTTTAGTCTGTAGCACCCCTCTTCCTCCACTGAAGAAGTTGGATGGTGCTGAACCTGTTTCTGGACAAAAGACTATCAAATCAATTTTAAGGTCAAAATCTACATTCAAAGCTAAAACTTTAAAAGGTATCATAATAAATGAATCATCCTCAGCTCATGATAATGGTAACAAAAGCTCTTCAGCTTCAAAAGTTAACTCAGCTCCTGCTGGTAAACTAAAGAGTCCTTTGGCTATTGTAATGAAAGAACTAAACGACCTAAAATTACACATTAGCAAGAATCAGTCATCTTACTCCAAAAATAATCAAACACAACAGGTTCCCCAAAATGCACTTAAAAACAAATACAAAACACAATTAAAAAAGAGTTGTGATTTGTGTAGCTTAAAGAATCATCTCTTTGAAAATTGTTATAAAGTTCTGTTTTGTAAAAAGTGTGAGAGAACTGATCACAGAACCTGTGATCATGTTGAATACATTTCTACCATGAACATGTCTCAGCATCTCAAAAGTCTGGGTAGATCTTCATTAAGACCTAAAATCCCAAGACCATCAAAACATTTCTTTCCACCTTGCATACATTGTGGATGTATAGATCATTTATCTAATAAATGTCTATACTATCCCATATGTGGATTATGTGGAAGTTATGATCATGACACAAATGGTCATAACATAATTATCTCTCTAGAAAGAGAGATCAATTCAAGAAATCCTCAACATGCCTTCAAAAGATGTGAAGCTTGTGGTAGCTCAACTCATACCACAACTGATCATTATGATATTGAATGGTTTAGAAGAGGTGAAGCACTTTAAGCTAAAAAGGCCGAAGCTCTAAAATCAACTTGTTGGTCCCTTAGAATCTGATATAAGGTTTATCAAGTTAAACTAATTAGATTCCATGGCAAAACTAACCATCCTGAACGTATTTGTGGCAGTGTAACATCAGGAGCCCATCTGGTACCTAGACAAAGGATGCCTGATGTATATGATTGGATTCAAAAAGTACACAGCAAAATATGTGAACAACAGACCTAAAATGTTGTGTTAGAGATAACCTACATGCACAACAGAAGGTACGGGCTCTATCAAATATAAAGGTATACATGTTTTTCACAAAGGGAGCATTTGTAAATATCTTCAGTACAATTTTAATTAGCATCGAGTCACTCTGTGATGCTAAATATATTGTTTAGTTTGATGAAAAAAAAGGAACAATCTTCAACTCCAACAAAGAAGTTGTAATGATTGCTCTAAGAGTAAGAGATGTATATGTTCTTGACGTGGCATCTTTTGCTCAAGAATCTTGTTTCTTTGCCAAAGCATTCTGACAATATCAACTGGCTTTGGCATAAAAGACTTGCGCATCTAAACATCAAAACATCAACAAACTGCAAGCAAATCTTTTATTGGTCTTCCTCCCACTCACTTGTCTACTCAAAAGTACAAACCATGTTCACATGTGAAAAAGATAGCATCGAAAAGTGCCAACGACAAAACAAACAGACAATCTTTCTACAAGAAATGTCTTCATCTTCTTCACATGGATTTATTTGGACCTGTAACTCCTAGGTTCATTAACCATGAAAAGTATACCCTTGTCATTGTTGATGAGTACTCAAGGTACACTTGGGTATACTTCTTAAAGAAGAAAAGTCAAGTACCTGAAACCATCATGTCCTTACACAAAAGAGTTTAAAAATCATAATGACATCAAAGTCAAACAAACTCAGGAACCGACAATGTACTGAATTCAGGAATAACATCCTTTCAAACAAAAAACTTTGTTTTTTTTGGTTTGGGGGGGGGAAAATAAAAAGGGATTTCCCAAAACTTTTCCTCTCCCTACACACCTAAACAAAATGGTGTTTCTAAAAGAAAAAAATAGAACCCTCATAGAAGCTGCAAGAACAATGCTTTCAGGATCTGTCTTCTTAAAACAATACTGAACTAAAGCTGTAGCCACTGCATGCTACACTTAAAATAGATCCATCATTATGAAAAGACATCTCAAAACTCCTTATGAAATTTTTTGTAAGAGAATCCCAAACATTAACTTTCTTCAGGTCTTTGGATGTCCAGTTTACATCCATAATCATAAAGATCACTTAGGAAAGTTTAATAAAAAAGCTGATGATGGTTATCTTCTTGGATACTCACTAGTTTCCAAGGCCTTCAAAGTCTTCAACACAAGATATAACACCCCTATTTTTACACATATAACAGCGGAAGCTAATGTGGGGTATTATTTCATAGTACAACAGTCACAATCATAGAAAACGAATCGTAAAGAGACGTTTTTGGAAAATTTAGTTATCATTCATTTATTCATCAGAGTTTTTACAAAAAGTGAGGTCCTAACATCTAAAAGAATAAAGTTTGAATGATAACAGTTTAGTCATCTTCAAGTCCGTGCCACTCCATACCATAAGTTGCTCAATTACCTGAGATAAACATGCTAAAAAGTCAACACAAAGGTTGAGTGAAATTCATAGGTTTAAGTAAAGTAGTTTGAATACAAGTTCAATAGTGGGTTACATTGTTATACACCCATAGTTTGTAATAATTGCATGCATGTACAATTATCATGGAAAACAATATTATTGCCCTAAGCTCATGACACCGAAGCCTTAGGTTAATCAATAACCACAAATAATTGCCCCAACGGGTGTCTTTGCCAAACACCCGCAAAGTTATTCAAATGTGTGCTATTGGTTACCGACAGTATAGGTACACCAACGGGGAGTCCAGTCCCAAATAGATCTATTCACAGCATTCGCGCTTACCCCGACGAGTAATTAACGGTTCATGATAGTGGGGACTTAATGGCAAAAGTAGGGACTTAGGCAATAATGTATCAGGATAGCATACAGAAAAATACTTGCATTCATGGTTTATAGCATGTATCCCCCTCGCGGGTTTATGAAACATTTAAAAGATTGAATGCGAGGCTATGAACTCACCTTAACAGTACAGGGAAATCTGATTGATGGCAAAAGTATATGAAATGAAAGTAACGGCTTCGTCACACAACCTGGGTAATATGTCAAGTCTTAGTTTGATTGGATATGTTTTATGTCATAATGAAATATCATTTTGATTGGATTTATTATGGAAATATCGTATCACTGTTCGGGCCATCATAATTCAGAGGTCATGTAGTAAACGTTTGAGGAGCCAGGACACTTTAAATCGTAAATCCAGCAAACTCGTCAAAACGTATACCCAAATGAAACCCCTTACATGAAGCTCCCTAGTAATGTGATACATTATAGTTTTAAGTTTCTTCAAAAGCTAGAATAATTTATATATATTTTTATAATTAATATAAAAATATAATATTTTATAAGTTTGCAAAATTGGCAATATATACCCCTGGTTTATAAACTTTTACAAGTTTAGTCCTTTATATATAAAGTATATATAATTTAAACCTTTAACTTTGAAACTTGGCAAAATAGGTCCTTATAGTTATAACTTTAAGAAAATGACATTTTCAGCCCCTTTAGTTATAAATTTCAGAAAGTTACGATATATACCCCTATGCATGGAAACTTTTGCAAAACAAGTCCAAAAAGCCATGCAAGGTTATTTTAAGATTCCAAATGATATTTGCAGGTTATAGCTTATTAGTATAAGCTAAAATAAGAAGTTTTAACATAACAAAAGTTTAGAAAAAGGATCCGTTAGCTAGAAAATCAAAACTGGTCATTTTTAGGGTTTTTACCAAAAACATATGGGTTTAAGGATTCAAAGCTTCAAACAAGAGTTCATATATGATATTAAGAGTATTATGAACATTATTGTACATAATATAAGCTTATGGAACAAGATCTTAGGCTTACTTGAGCTAAAATGGGTCGAAATGGGGTTTTCCAGTTCGTACGCCTAGTAACGACTTCAAGGCTTCATTTTCTTGATTATTGGCTTCTATTCTGAGATTAGGGACTTTTCTTGATCTTCTATTGCTACTATAAAAGGCTTAGAATTCTATTTGAGGGTATGAGATGAGATGTGTGGGATGAAATGAAAAGGGTGTATGTTTTGGCTATTTATAGAGTGAAAACACCCTTGGTGCTTAAGTTTTGAGTTTGATTATTGTCAAGGCTAGTTAATATGACTAAGGAGAGCTATTAGGGTGAGTCTTATAAGCTAGAAACTAGATACATGATGTGGTATGGTTGTTTGGAGGCCACGGCTAACAAGGAGGAGAAATGAGGTGTTTTGTTTACATGTAGCTTACAAGGAGGTGATGGAGGTGCTTGTAATCTACTTGGTTGGATTCTTGTGATGTCATAGAGGTGCTAGGGTGCTTGCTTGAGGTGCTTGGTTGCTTAAAATGTGTAAAAATGCAAGAAAAGGGGTGTCGGGTTCATTTCATTTCGGGTTAGGGTTTTAGGGTTTTAATTTGTGGATTAGGGTTAGGATTAAGGGTAGATTAAGGTTTAGGATTAGTGTTAGGATTAAGATTAGAGCTTAGGATTAAGGTTTAGGGCTTAGTTTTAGGTTTAGGGTTTAGTTTTTAGTTGAAAGTGAAATTAGAGTTTAGGGTTTTATTTTATGGTTTAGGGTTTTAAAACATGGATTAGGGTTAAGATTATGGATATATTAGGGTTTAAGAGTCATGAATTAAGTACTTTTACCTTGTGTTAAAGTGGTGTAAAGTTTAAACATGGTTTAAAAGCTTAAAATTAGGTTTTTAGGTATTATTGACTTATACATTGAGCTTAAATGAGTTGTACATTGACTTGGAGGGAAAATATGATTCAAATATTATGCATTGTACACTTGTACATATGTTTGAAGGATTACACATTCATTTTATATGTATACATTACATATAATTATGGTTTTGATGTAAAGGTTAACGTTTAATGCTTGTTTTGATATAACGTTTTAAAAAGTACGTTAAATGGATAATGTACTTAGTAAAAATGATATTAGGATATAGACTTGACATATTAGGATGTTTATATGATATAAACATAGATATAGATGGCATTGATAGAGGTTGTGTGAGCTCGTTTACTTTAGAGATGCAAGTTACGTTGCATAATGAGATAAAGCAAAAAATTTCCCTGTAAGAAGGTGATATATTTATAATAGATGGATATTTACATTGATGAAAATTGCGGGTTGTTATAGTGAGCCATACGACAACATCATTTTTACTTTGGTTTTTCCCATTTTCCATTATTACTTTTTACTATATATCTATGCCTTTTGACATGATGCAGCTGAGTATGCAAGATTACCTCTCATTCCGTCGTATTTAGAACCAGGGAATAATGAATATACATACAGAGAAAACTTCACGTCTGCAGCATCTGGTGCCTTAAATGAGACCTTTGCTGGATTGGTATGTATCCATCCCTTTTTTGGTTATTTAACAAAAAATATTATTGATGCTTAAAATTTTTCGAGAATATATTTGCGCAGTTACAAAAAAGAGCCTATAAAAAGAACAAACATGTTGTCTCATATTTTCTTGTGGCCAATGTCCAGATTAAACCAGTTTTTGGACCGGTCCAAAACTGTCCAGTTGTAAGCCAAACAAAATCTGGTCTATTATAGAATCTGGCATGTCGTAACAGTCCAGTTTTATATTTCACTTAGTTTTTTTAGGTCTCCATTTTAAGCTGTTTTACCCATTTCTGACGGCTATAATTAAGGGTTTAGTATCTAGACATGTGTGGAGTTATTTTGTGCTTTTCATTATGTGCAGGTAGTTGATCTTTAAACACAGCTACAGTACTTCAGTGATGTAGAAAATCTTTACAGGTAGAGTTTAGGTGATACTAAAGTGGAGCAATTGCTATCTAACATTGTGTACTTGTTTAGTTGTGGAGCCAATGACTACACAAGCCACGTACCCAACAATATCAGTATGTCTAATATCTACCCTACGTTAACCAATGATCAATACACGAAATTGGTGATTGGAAACTTGACTAGCAACATAAAGGTTACAAGCTACATTTGACTATTTTTAGTTGTTCAAACTAGTATATACACTATGTTATAGTATTCCTGATTCTGCTTTTCTGAATAGGGAATATACGATAAAGGAGGACAAAATTTTGGATTTCTGACGGTCCCACTAGTAGGCTATTTTCTAGCCCCGTAGATAAGACAACCTGGAAATATTTGCAACCAAGAGATGAATGATATTGTAACACTACACAACCAAAAATTTGCTAGAAAACTAAAACATTTGGAGAAGCAATTAGATGGTTTTATGTATTCAAAATTTGAAATCTCAACGGCCATTACCAATCAAATGAATAACCCTTCAAAATATGGTATCGTCACTGCTTCCTGGCTCTATATGTTTGTATCTTTTTGTTTTAATATGTGTACATATCATCAACATGTAGGTTTCAACGAAGGAGAGACAGCATGTTGTGGCAGTGGTCCTTTCTGAGGGATCTTCAGTTATGGAGGGAAGAGAGGAATACCAAATTATGAATTGTGTGATAATGTTACTGAGTTTTTATTCTTTGAATCTTTACATCCCAATGAAATGGCGTATCTCCAGTTTGCAGAGCTGTTTTGGAAAGAGGATCCCATGGTTACCGGGCCTTACAATTTGAAAGCTCTCTTTAGTGGTACGCTTTTCTCTAAATTTGTGTTAACATATTTTTCTCCTATAACGGATTTTTATGTCGATTGCAGGGAAGCCATAATCAAAGTTTCTTGGTGGAAGTCGTTATAACTTATGGAACAAGTTTAAGTTGTCATCAAAGGTTGACTTCCATAATTGGATCTTGATGAATGGAATTGAATAAGCTATGTATTTGTTATTTATAATTATGAGTAGAGTCACACTATTTAGTTATATCATGTAACCTTTTGAATTCGATGTATTAATTTGTGGTTAAATTTTTTGTAATTACATATCTATGTTACCGATTTATGTAAAATCATAGTACCAACATGCAATGTAGGTGAAATCATGGTCAAAATGACTATAAAAGACTATTAATACGGTAAGATTAGAATCAAATGAAAACTTGGACTACACAGATGTACCTTAATTCTGTAAACTTGTATCTAATAGATTCCGAGAGTAAGGCTAAAAAATAGGTCACAAAAGTACACACTTCTATTTATTAGGCCATAGTACAGATGGTTCGATGCAATTGCCACTTGTACATTCTGTTGTGTTGACTTTTGTAACTTCTACTAGCAAGTTAAAGCATTAATCACACCTCCTGATCTGAGCAGCATAATGGGTACTCTTGTTTTTGTTGTTGTTTTGTGTCTATCACTACCTATAGGTTGCCTGGGTTCTCAACAAGCTGCACTATTTATTTTTGGTGAGCTTATATTATAAGCATTGACTAGTGTTTAATATGAGGATGTTCTTTGAATTATGTAATGTTTTGTATGTTTAATAACCGTGACATGTTATCTTTGTTTAAAACTCAAGCTCCATTTATATCTGAATGATAATTTTGAGTTCTAATATCTTATACTTAAATGTGTTGACGTGGTTTATCATTCTTGGACTCGGAACATGTAAGGAATATTACATCATCACATTATCAACATAACATCCGAACTTAGTCCATATGACAAATAGTCTATCCAAACTCTCATAGCATTCATTAGCACCATAGGAACTATCACATACATTCTAACTATAACATAACAGTGATTCATACTAATCATACATCTTTAATACAACACAAATTACATACCTTAGTTAGTCTAATGCCATTAGACTAACACTCATATATCTAATCACCAAACCTCTAGCTTAAGTCCAATCTAATCAAGGTTTCTATACTCTTAATACATTCAATCACAACATAAACATGATAAAACATATATATAACACATGTTATAATCTAAGTTACTTACCTCATTCCATGCTACTCTTAATAAGGCCATCATCATCCTGCTTCCTAAACCATAAACATTAACCATTCAATATTACAAAATAATAGATTGTAAGGTATTATATGACCCATTCATACACTCTTCATCATTACGTAACATCATATGATTATACTTTGATTATATGATGAAACCTTCATTTACCAATTTCACTAAAATTATGAATTAACCTTAACCCAATACCATGAACACTTTAATTATTGTTTTAGAAACATAATTACCTAAACCCCCAATTTGGGTTACAAGAACCCTATTCTTAATTCGCTAATTAGACTCAAGATATGAGATTACTTACTTGGAGGATCATTTCTCTAGATTAACTATTGAATTGAACCCTTAATCACCATTTAATTGCTCTCTAGAAAATCTTTGTCTTCTCTCTTCTTTTTCTTGGTTCGTCCCATGGCACACACCAATGAGTTCCTGGAAGACTCTAGGGAATTCTTCTAACTTAAATTAGGTGCTAGATTGACATATTGGCAGGAATGGTCCCTTAAGTCGTATTATTTCATAATTAGCCACTTCATCTCATGTAACTCATTTTCCATTTGATAACTTGGTCCCTTAAGTCAATATCTTTCATATTTGTGGCACATGATAGTTTCTATAACCATTTACATAATATTATGTTGACTTATGATTTGACTATCGGGCTGACTAGTCAATCACGTAACGTCTTTCAATCTAATAAAAGCCATAGTCAAACTATTCCAATGGCATTTTCATAATTAGATACTTATAAACCAGTTTTGGGGTGTTACATCTCTTTCCAGAACAGAACCGGCTTTGCAGCCGAACCGAACCGGCTGTCCTGCACACAAAGTCAGCATAGACCAAGCTTTGGCGAGAAGCACTTTAGTTTAAATATCTATATAATTTTCAACTGGTGTTAATAAGGAGGCCTCCCTAACATACAGAAACAAGTTCGTGTGCTAGAGATTGGGTGAACCTACTCGACGAGTGATTCAAGAAGAGTAATGAGTTTTGAAGGGACTTTTTATTGGGTAGATGAATGAAATTGATAATCGGTGGTATGTTACAGAAGAGAAGGGTTGACATGGATATTTTATGGGTTGTCCTTCTCCTCTTCCTCATTCTCTTCTGGTTTGTCATCATAGGACTCACTTTGTTGCTTAGGGTGGATTGTGACGGCGTTGATCAAACCATGGATATGGGTTAAGCATTGTGGGTCTTTAGTTGGGTAAGAACGAGCAGACAAAACTGGATAAGTACTTAGTTTCGGGTTCTTAACTGTATCGCTAGGTAGTTCTCCTGCTATTCGATTGGTGATGGCCTTCAATACTATGTCGATTTTGTTAGTCATCTCACTTTGCTATTGTTTGAAAACGGCTTCAAACTTAGACAGTCTAGCGTCTTGAGATGCCATGAAGTTGGATACCAATCCTTCAAGATTTGATTGATTATTAAAGCTTTGAGGACGGTTGTTGAAGGAATGGTTCGGGATCAGACCATTGGGCTAGAACTGGTTAGGTGGGTTTGAAAAATTATTTTGGGAATTTTAGGGTTGTCTCCACCTAAGGTTTGGGTGACTTTTCCATGACGGATTATAGGTGTCACCAAAATTGTTTGCTCGGGCTTAAAAGTGAACCACTTACCTCCCGCTTCATCGGTGCGCGAGGAATCATATTCAACAAAGGCTTGTTCGGGATCTTCCATGCAATACTGAGTGTCGTGGGGACCACTACATATCTCACATGAGGTAGTGATTTTGTTCACTTGAGTAGGTTGCGTTAGAGCAAGATGAGCTTCCATTAAGTGTAAGACTTGATTTTCAAGCTCGATTAGACGGCGATCGGATGTTCTCTGGAAATCTTGAGGCAAAGTGATTGCCTTGACCGGGTTAGCAAAATCCCTTAGGTCGTTCCAACTTTCGTTGTCATAGAGGGCGAGGTCCTCTAATAATGCCTACGATTCTTTGGCGTTTCAGTCCTGAAGCTTACCTCTGGCCGATTGGTTAATCGTTCGTATTATGACGGGATTGACATGGTCATAAAAAATTTAGACTTGGAGCCAAAGGTTGATGCCATAATGAGGGAATTTTTATAGTAAGTCCTTGAAACAAGTCCATGCTTCACATAGAGATTCTCCATGATGTTTTTGGAACATTAGGATATCATTGCGGAGTTTTGCAGTCCTTCCTGGTGGAAAGAATTAAGCAAGGAAACGTGTAGTAAGATCTTCCCATGTGGTGATAGATCTTGCCGAAAGATGTTCAAGCCAATTGCTAGCTTGATCGCGAAGGGAAAATTGAAATAAACACAGGCGCGTTATTTCCTTATTTTCACCATCAAGGTCAATTGAGTCCACAAGTTTTAAGAAATCCTTAAGGTGTTGGTTTGGATCCTCGGACCAAAGTCTGTGGAATGATCATCCGTTTTGCACCAACTGGATAGTGTCAGATCGAAGAGGTATAACGTTCTTCCCTACGGGGAGCTTGATGGTATTCCTGTAGCCTTCGTGGCTAGGTTTGGAGTAATCTTTAAGGGTACGGATAGGATTCTTGTCTCCCAAGGAGGTTGACGAGAATGGATTATGAAACAATTAACACAAAGAAAAGATAGACTACGAGAAAGCTAATATGCGGAATTAAAATCTCACTTGAAAGGATTCAAACGAGTAGAACTAAGTTAAACTATGATCAAAACCTAACTATTTCCCATGCAGCGGCGCCAAAAACTTGATGCGGTCGTCGTAGGAATTCCACACAAAGTTTTACAACTCCCTAGGCAGAGCACCTAACTGCTGTAGTAGTGGTATAGGCAAGACTCGGGGTTGTTATCGTTCTCTAGGATAATAGGTTAGGAAGGCTTGATCACGGTCTAACAGAATTCTAAGGATTGAGAGAAGATTATTTTTATGTTTTTATATTTTATAAAAGCATGTAAATCTATGGTTTGAGAGGAGTTGGTTTGTTTAACTATTAACTAAACTAATTTCTAATCTACTAGTGATAACTTTATGACAATTGAATTTATTTACTTAATCATGCATTACTTATCAGATTGCTTCTCCTAATTCTACTGCCTTGTCACACTTGTGATAATATGTGTAAGTATTTCCTAGGTCATGAACAGTTTACATGAACCCGTCGTCTATTTTATATTCCGTTAAGGCAACGTACAAGTAAGGTAGTATGAGGACTATTAAAAGGCCCCTAAGAGTATATTAAATTCTTAGGAAATATCTTAAGAGGGATCAACCATATAAGCGGGTAAGGTAGTATAAAGACTGTTATCCGATGGTATCCTTTCTATGCACTTACGTTTCTCTAGACGTGTCTACACCGATACAGACAAAAGCTGGTTTTCTAAAGCCTAATGCGCACATTCATCAACAAGAAGCAACAGTAATAGGATCTACAATCTGACTTTCATGCAATCATAAGCAAATACAAAGGAGGGTTTAGCCTCGCATGTTATAATGAAAGCAAGAAGATAAATCAATCACACAACACATAGACATATTGAATGATTATTGATAAATAACCTTACTTGAGTTAAAACATGGATCTAATGTAGTACAATAGGGTTTTGAGGCCCTAAAAATGACCTATGAAGCTGCTACAAAGGCTATGGTTCGTCTCCCTAAAGTTATACAAAGTTACACATTTAAAACATAAAGTTACACATTCATGGTGACGGCGTCAGAGATTCCATAATGGCGTCAGGACGTGGCCGACTTAAAGTGGATGACATCGTCAAGAGTGCAAAGCGACGCCATCGCAGCGATATCTCTATATATACAAAACCGATTTTAGGGTTTTAAGTGTGTAACATTGTATAACTTTAGGGAGACGAACCCTAGCCTTTATAGCAGCTTCATATGTCATTTTTAGGGCCTCAAAACCCTATTGTACTATCTTGAATCCATGTTTTAATTCAAGTAAGGCTATTTATCATTAATCATTCAATATGTCTATGTGTTATGTGATTGATTTATCTTTTTGCTTTCATTATAACATGCGAGGCTAAACCCTCCTTTGTATTTGCTTATGATTACATGAAAGTCGAATTGTAGATCTTATTATTGTTGCTTCTTGTTGATGAATGTGCGCATTAGGCTTTAGAAAACAAACTTTTATCTGTATTGCTATAGACACGTCTAAGGAAACACAAGAGCATAGAAATGATACCATCGGGTAACAGTCTTCATACTACGTTACCCCTTTATATGATTAATCCCTCTTAAGATATTTCACAAGCATTTAATATACTCTTAGATGTCTTGTAATAGTCTTCATACTACCTTACTTGTGCGTTGCCTTAACGAAATATTAAATAGACGGCGGGTGTAACATCCGAGAATTTTCGAATTTAGAATGACGATGTCAATCTTTGACTTTTTGGGTCTGACTTGACTTATAAGAACGATCATCTAAATCACGTTTTCACGACTCGGACTCTAAAGCAATTTGATGTGGAATGACATTCCTGACAACTTTTTAGTTTTGCCCGAGACCCTGGAAAACGACCAGAAAAGGCTAAACAACACAGCACCCTACAGACATTATTCGAAAACATATACAACCGGACACATACAAAAACAATTAAATTTTGTTTTTAGTTTCAGTATTTATTTAAATAAAAATATAAAAAAATTATTCACCATTTTAATTAAAAGCGTTTTTGAAGAAGCGACAATTCAGTTGAAATCCATTTTTAATTTCAGCACGAGCGAAACCGGTTCACAAAATGAATAACAAATATTTTATTAAATGTTATAAAATATTTCTGAAATATTATCAAATAAATACTCGTTTTTATCAGAAAAATGATTATAAAAACAATGGCGCAAGTTTCGAGATTTGAATCGTTCGTTAAGTCGCTCAAATGAGTCCCGAACCGATATTTATAAAAATATAATAAAAATGTTACAATATAACCCCCCAACTTTTGAAACTTGTCATTTCATTTTTATATATATATCATTTTCATACCACTTATTTCATTTCCATCTTTCATATAACACACACATTATACACTCCCTCCCCACTCATCTTCTCCGGCGACCTCCCCCACCGCCGGCCACCGGCTGCCACCGCCGGAAAAGTTTTCCGGCGGGATTTTTCCGGCAAGACCAAAAAGACTCCCCACAACCCGATGTACTCGATCCCCACTACCACTCGCGGCCACGCGCCATTTTTCCCCTCCCTCTCTCCAACAGCCGCAACCCACCAAACCACCACCGTCATCATCACCATCTCTCTCACCTCCTCACCACCGCCACTTTCACAGCACCATGTGGGTGCGTGTGGTTTTTGATATCAACCCGAGAAGGGTCCGTTTGGTTTTGTTTATAATAAAAACGAAGGGTCGGTTGGTTGTTATAAAAAGAGAAGGGTGCGTGTGGTTTTAATACCACCACCACGATGGGTGTGTTGGGTCGCGGGTCAGCAGCAGTGGGGGGGGTGTCGGGTCGGGTTGTTATGGGTTTGTTTTGTGGTGAAAACCACCACCAAGGGGTGGTTTGGTTCGGCTATATAAACGCCAAGGGTGCGTTAGTTAGGTTTACAACCATCAAGGGTGCGTTGGTTTGTGGTAACAACCGACGAGGGTGCGTTGGTTGGGCTGTAAAACACCGGGTCGGAGTTGGTATGCGTCGGGTTTTGACAACCCGAGTCAGCCGGGAAGGGATTGGCTTTCGGTTGGTTTAGGTAATTACCATATGGAACACATAGGTTTAGGTTCGTGCGAAGAAAACAGCAACTAGGGGTTCGTGTATGGCTGTCAACAGCCGGGGACCAGCCGAGGGGAGGGGGAAAGGGGTGTTCGTGTGGGTTGGGTTGTCGGGCTTGGTTTAGTTCTACAACAAAAAGGGTTCGTTCGGGATTCGGGGTTTATAACACCGTATAGGGTGCGATTTATTGTCTATACCCGTGTGCGTTTTGGCGTCACACAGCCCGCAAAGGGGCAGTTTGGGATTGAGGTTAAACAGCCACATGGGCTGTTTTGGGTCAAAAGGGTGTTTTGGCTTGTATAGAAACACAAAAAGGGGCGTTTGAATTTGATATTATAACACCGCAGGAGTTTGTTTGGCTGTCGAAAGCCGGACAGCGAGGGCTGTCGGGGTATGGGATAATAACACAAAAGGTGTGTTTGGTTTAGACAAACGCAACAAGGGTGCGTTTGGGCTTGTCCAAATAGCCTAAGAGTGCTTTGGCTTAAACACCAACGCACCAAACACAGGGTGCGTTTGGCTGTCCTTAAGCCCAGGGAGCTCGATTGTGGGATGACCACCGAATAAAGTAATTTAAAATTAACACAAATATATATTATATATATAATATATATAATATAATATATTATAATATTATATATAATATATATAATAATATATATATATATATAATATATATATAGATATAGATATATTTGTTTCATTGATTTTAATTTGAGAAATTTTATATGAATTTGAGACAATAATAACTTGCGCGGTCTAAGTAAAATACGATATAAATATTAAAAAACTGAGGAACTGAAATTAAGTATCAGATATTAGTCATATTTGAGACAGAATATGGGACTAAAAAAGACTTTAGTGCCTTTATATCACGAGTAAATTAAACAGAAAATGAGAACATGAGATTCGGTAACTCGATAACTTTGATAAGTTTATACTTTAGTTTATAAAATATAACAAATTATAGTATACAGGACGTTTTGATATACTAACGGGACATCTAACTCTCAAAAACAAGAAAAACTGGAAACGAAATCGGAAATATACACTTTAATAATAAAGAAATAATTATTTATAATAATTAAATCTTGCATATTATAATAAAACGATTCGAGCACTTTCGAGTCCGTTTTCAGCCTTCTCCGCGAAACACGAAAGTGTTCGTAATGACGTTTTACTTTGACCATCGCGAGGCTTAATCAGCTTAAATGAGATAAGTTAAGGATATGGACAGGAAATCGTATAATCTACATAAAATATACTAAGGGTTAAGGTTAAAGACGCGCAATGGATTTCTCATCACATGTATATATGATGCATACATATAAATATATGAATGATTTCGTAGTTACCATGTACGCATCGTTTGATCGTATTTAGATACGTGATTAACTTCGAACGACAAATTATAGTCGTCGGTCGAGATCGTTGCAGATTTCAGTGTGATTTATATTGATAATTGACGAAGGTCTTTAATCAATGTGAGTTTCATAGCCTCGCTTTTCAATATTTTGAATGTTTTATAACCCGCGAGGGGGATACATGCTTGTCTACAAAAATCTTAAATTGGTATACTGTATAAACAATGTGTTGTTTTTAAAGAGATTTGTGAGTTTATAGCCCCATGTTTCTCGGTTTAACATATATTGGGGTGAGAACATGCTGTTTACAATGCAATTACAGGATTGCTTACAAATTGGTTACATACTTATTTGCATAGCTCGCTTTGGGATACATTATTTGACTCATTTTTGGTCACAAAATGCATACTTTTACATTTGAAATAATTTCGGAATAGCTTATGCGATTTGAACTAATAACAATAAAATTACTGCCCACGGGTGTTTCTTTCTTGGAGGGGACAACCGTAACGGAAAGTACATATTTTTACTTTAACTGCCGGTGTTTCACTGGAGGGGACACCTAACGGAGTATATATACGCATTATTTTGTATCCCCGGCCCAAATAGGGTACATACAAGTCTACGTCACAGCGTCATGAACTGTAAATCACTTGGAGGGTGAGCGCGAATGTTATGAAATAGATCTATTCGGGTGTGGATCCCTGTTCGGGTGATTAGCGATCCCCCACGTGGTAAACGAACATTATAATCTATTCGGGATTTACAACCCCCGTTCGGTAATTAGACCTATCACCGAGAAAACAACGTTATAACATGTCGGATCATTGTTTGGACTACAGGGCCCCCCGACACAACAAAACTTGAACTTTTGGGTACATTCCAACTGTCATGCATTACTTATAAACATCTTATGGGATAAGATTGGTCAACTTATTTGGTGACAAAAATGTGTCATCAAATTCCTTTATAAATTCTTTGAATCTTTAAATATTACAGTGATGATACAGTGGATTAACATTCCTCATATTTAAACTAATCTATGAACTCACCAACTTTAATGTTACACTTTTAAGCATGTTTTTCTCAGGTGAATTAGATCTTGGACTATTTATGTGGCATTGGCGGCTTTACATTCAAGCTTTCATGTGATGCAAATTATGGGACAAATATATTATTAAATTCCAGATTTTTATTGAATCAGCAAATTTATTATTCAAAAACGACACCTAGAGTCCGTTCTCTTGAATCTAAATGGCTCTGTTGTATTACGAAGTAACAGACACCCATTAGGTAACCGATGCGTTGTCTAAGTGATTTTTGGGGGTGTTAACAGATTGGTATCAGACGCAACGGTTAAAGAGAACTAGGTTGCATATTTTAACCCCTAGACTATAAACCGTTTTTCCACAAATAATTGCTCACATCAAACATTTCAAAGTGCATACACGCTACTTGCTATGTGCATTCAATAACTGTTCATTAAGTGCTACTGGCATACATATATATATAATACTATATGCTTGAAGTTCCTTTCAGCGTATATCGTTACGATATGTATATAATAGTTTATTTATATAAATAGCCGAGCGTTTCTTAAGACAGTTGTGAGTTGCACAATGGTCTCATTTGTTCACAGACAAAGTAAGTTAAAACAATTGTTCTCTAAGAAAATTATTTTTTCTTCATAACTTTATATAATAATAGTATTACGCGAAAGCCGTTATCATTTTGTTTATACATGGAATTATGTATGCATCTAAGTATTACAAGCTCTTGTATTAGCAGCGGACATTGTAATATGAGATTGATAGAAAATTAGCTATGTTAACATAGCTCCACCAAAAAGTTCTGTTTAAACACGATTGTGGTATGGTTCTAAATATTGGCAAGTCATTTTAGGCGGGACTTGTAATAAGGAACGATATGGTAATCACATATACTGATTTGTTTATTGAGATCTTTAACCTTATTTACTCTACTACCGAGTACACAAAAATTATCATGAACTCTATTTTGATCTCGCCTGGCAGTTTTTACTCCCAGCTATCCAAAGACAGTTTTTTAAATCCACGTCCCCATACTCATTAGAACACATGCAATCGTCATGTCAACCACCTGAAGGTTATGAGAGTACGCGTATTGCACCGGGAATTATTAAGTAGGATGATTTATAATCTGTTTATTTAAAAGATTGGGACGCCTCTTCATTTAAATAAATAAATTATAAATCACACGAACTATAGTTTATCATTTCTACTTACAAAATTGGACGCTTCTTTATGTAAATAAGAAATAATAAATGAGTGGGCTTAATGGTATCCGATATGACACGAGTATGAACCTGAAATCTATAATCATCAGAATCCGTTAAAAAGGTTTGGAAGCACAATAGTGTCTTGCCACTCCGCATAAATCTTAAGGCCTCATTTGGAGCTACCTTATCTCATTCTTAAGTTATTACTTATGACATTGCAAGTCTTTGCAATCACGAACTGTCAGGGGAGCTTAACAGACTGAGTACAATATTCCGTCACCATTTGTTATAAGTATTGACGTTATGGGTACGCCTACTGTGGGCCCTGGAGCGGTAATCCCAACTGTACAACTTTATCAAGAATAAATGCAACTTCCCCTTAAACCGAGATAAACACCTATCGCGAAGACGAATAGTTGGACTATGCATTTCCCGCCACTAGTAGGAAGACTTGTCGCGGACATCCTAGTACTCAGGAACTGGCAGTTGAGCGTTAAGCTGGAGTGAGAGGTAGCCGGGTTTGGTGACCTGGGAAGTCCCAAGCAAGGAACACAAAAGCAAAGCTATGAGCAATAGCGGGTGACAACAGACAAAATTGTGGTTCTGATTAAGCGGATTTCGAGTGAGAGCGATACCATGGTGTTATATCAATCCAAAACTTGTGACGATATTTGCTAAAATATCTACCTGATGGATTAGATATCCTGTCAACTTAAGCCAAGCTTTTGGTATGTTGAGAAGTGCCGAAACCATTAAACTGAACTGAAGAAATTTCCATCGTCTTGCTTAGAAACTTATCAATTTTTAAAAAACCTTTCTTTCTCGTCACTTACACAATCGAGTACACAAATTTAATCCACGGACGAGATTTCTTTAAGGGGTAGGTACTGTAACATCCGAGAATTTTCGAATTTAGAATGACGATGTCAATCTTTGACTTTTTGGGTCTGACTTGACTTATAAGAACGATCATCTAAATCACGTTTTCACGACTCGGACTCTAAAGCAATTTGATGTGGAATGACATTCCTGACAACTTTTTAGTTTTGCCCGAGACCTGGAAACGAGCCGAAAAGGGCTAAAACAGCACCGCAAACATTATTCGAACAATATACAACGCGGACACACAAAAACAATTAAATTTGTTTTTAATTATCAGTATTTATTTAATAAAAATATTAAATAAATTATGTTCATCATTTTTAATTAAAAGCTTTTTGAAGACCGCTATTTCAGTGAAATCCATTTTATTTCAGACGGAGCGAAACCGGTTACTTAAAATGAATAACAAATATATTATTAAATGGTTATTAAATATTTCTGAAATATTTATCAATAAATACTCGTTTTAATCCAGAAAAATGATTAAATAAACAATGGCGCCAAGTTTCGAGATTTGAATCGATCGTTAAGAAGTCATCCAAAAATGAGTCCCGACACCGATATTTATAAAAAGATAATATACATGTTACAATATAACCCCCCAACTTTTGAAACTTGTCATTTCATTTTTATATATATATCATTTTCATACCACTTATTTCATTTCCATCTTTCATATAACACACACATTATACACTCCCTCCCCACTCATCTTCTCCGGCGACCTCCCCCACCGCCGGCCACCGGCTGCCACCGTCGGAAAAGTTTTCTGGCGGGATTTTTCCTTTTTCCGGCAAGACCAAAAATGACTTCCCCAACAAGTAAAGACCCCCCCGATGTACTAACTCGATCCCCACTACCACACCGGCCACGCGTCATTTTCCCCTCCCTCTCTCAACAACCGCAACCCACCAAACCACCCCGTCATCATTCACCATCTCTCCTCTCGCACCTCCTCACCACACCGCCACTTTCATCAACAGCAACATGTGGTGCGTTGGTTTTTTGATATCAACACGAGAAGGTCATTTGGTTATGTTATATTAAAAATGAAGGGTCGGTGTGTGTTATAAAAAAGGAGAAGGGTGCGTGTTGGTTTAATACCACCACCACGAGGAGTGTTGGGGGTCGCGGTCAGCAGCATGGGGGGGGGTGTCGGGTCGGGGTTCGGTTAATGGGTTTTGTTTTGTGGTGAAAACCACCACCAAGGGGTGTTTGGTTTCGGGCTAATCAACGCCAAGGGTGCGATAGTTAGGTATACAAACCATCAAAGAGGGTGCGTTTGTTTGTGTAACAACCGACGAGAGGTGCCGTTGGTTGGCTGTAAACAGCCGGGTTCCGGGTGTTATATGCGTCGGGTTTTTGGACCATAACGGGTCACCGGGGAGGGTTGGCTTTGGGTTGTTTGTTAATAACATAGGACAACGTTTGGTTGGGGTTTCGTGCAAGAACACACACGTAGGTGTCTGTTGGCAGTAACAGCCGGGGACCAGCCGAGGGGAGGGGGAAAGGGGTGTTCGTGTGGGTTGGGTTGTCGGGCTTGGTTTAGTTCTACAACAAAAAGGGTGCGTCGGGTTCGGGGTTTATATCACCGTAAAGGGTGCGTTTGATTGTCACAGCCGCGGGTGCGTTTGGCTGTCACAGCCGCAAAGGGGCGTTTGGTTGAGGGTTTAACAGCCGAAATGGGCTGTTTGGGTCAAAGTGGTGTGTTTGGTTTATTAGAAAACACAAAAAGGGGCGTTTGGAGTTTTATATTATAACCCGCGGTGTGTGTTTGGCTGTCGAAACCGGGACAAGCCGAGGGTCGTCGGGTTTCGTTATACCACAAAAGGGTTGTTTGGTTTAGACAGACAACGCAAAGGGTGCTTTGCTGACAAAATAGCCTAAGGTGGCTTTGGCTTAACACAGCCACCACAAGGTGCGTTTGGCTGTCCATCACCCGGGTGCGTCGAGTTGTGTGATGAACACCAGAAATAAAGTGAGTTTAAATTAACACAAATAAATATATATAAATATAAATATATATAAATTAAAATATATATAAATATATAGACTTTTTCATGTATTTTAATTGAAAATTATATGTGTTGAGTACAATAACAACTTGCGCGGTCTAAGTAAAATACGATATAAATATTAAAACGGGACTGATATTAATGTATAAGTGATATTAGTCATATTTGAGACGAGAATTGGACTAAAAATAGGACTTAGTGCCCATTTAATCACGAGTAAATTTAAAATCAGAAAATAAACATGAATTCGGAATTCAAGACCTTATGATAAGTTAACTTTAGTTTTTATAAAAATAAACAAATTATTAATTTGAACGGACGTATTGATATAAAACGGGACTCTAAACTCTCAATAACGCAGAAACTGGAACCAATCGAAAATACAACTTTAATAAAAATAATTTATTTTTTAATATAAATAAATCGGCATATCTATTAATTAAACGATTTCGAGCACTTTCGAGTCCGTCTCACCTTTCCGGCGAAACACACCGAAAGTTGTTCGTAAAATGACGTTTTAACTTGCCGCGAGGCTTACAGCTTTAGAAATTGAGATAAGTTAAGATTGTACGGAAATAGTGATATATACAAAAATATACTAAGGTTAAGGTTTAATACAAGACCGCAGTGGATTTTCTCATATTGCACATGTATATATGACTGCATACATATAAAAATATGTATGATTTCGTCGTTACGATGTACGCATCGTGATCGTATTTAGTACGTGTATTATAATCGAACGACATAATTATAGGTACGTTGATCGAGATCGTTGCGAGATATCCAGTGAATTAATTGGATTAATTGAATCGTGTCTTTAATCAATGTGAGTTCAAAACCTCAGCTTTTCAATATTTTGAATGTTTTTTTATACCCGCGGAGGGGATACATGCTTGTCTACAAAATCTATATTTGTTATCTTATAAACAATGTGATTGTTTTAAAGATTGTTGGAGTTTATAGCCCATGTTTTAACTGGTTTTATACAAATATTTTTATTGGGGGTGAGAACATCTTGTTTACAAATGCACTTACAGGATTGTTTACAAATTGTTTACATACTTATCTGCATAGCCACGCTATGGGATACATTATTTGCCTTCATTTTTGGTCACAAATGCAACATTACATTTGAAAAAATTTCGGATTATCTTATGCTGATTGAACCTGAATAACAATAAAATACTGTAAAAATTTACTGCCAGGGATTTCTATGGAGGGGACACCGTAACGGAGTACATATTTTTACTTTACTGCCGTGCAGGTTCTTGGAGGTGTAACACCGGTAACGGAGTATATAATACGCCATTATTTTGTATCCCTCCCCAAAATAGGGTACTTACAAGTCTACGTCACAACAGCGTGCATGAACTGTAAACACTTGGAGGGTGAGCGCTAATGTGATGAAAAGATCTATTCGTGTGTGGATAACCCTGTTCGGTGTGATTAGCGATCACTTGGTAAACGAACAGTATAGATCCATTCCGGGATTGACAAAACAGCCCCCGTTCGGGAGTGATTAGCTATCCCCAGGTAAACGAACGTTAAACAGTCGGATCTGTTTGGACTACAGGCCCCCGACACATACCTACTTGGAACTTTTTGTGACATTACATCTGTCATGCATTTACTTATAAACATCTTTTGGAAAGATTTGTACTCTTTTGAGTGAATAAAATGTGTCATGCATTCTTATAAAATCTTGAGATTTTTACATATTACTGTGATGATACAGTGGATTACATTCATATTTAAACTAATCTATGAACTCACCAACTTTAATGTTGACACTTTTAAGCATGTTTTTCTCAGGTGAATTAGATGCTTGGACTATTTGATGTGCATTGGAGTCTTTACATTCAAGCTTTTCATTGTGATGCAAATTATGGGACAAATGTATTATTAAATTCAGATTTTTATTGAATCAACAAATGTTATTATTCAAACGACACCTAGAGGTCGTTCTCTTGTATCTATTGCTGTGTATTACGAAGTAACACCCCATTTGGTATTCCGCTGCGTTGTAAGTGATTTTTGGGGGTGTTACAGCGGGTTCGTGTAATCCGTTCATGACCTAGGAAATACTTACACAGATCATCACAAGTGTGACAAGGCAATAGGATTAGGAGAAACAATCTGATAAGTAATGCATAATTAAGTAAATACATTTAATTATCATAAATTTATCACCAGTAGATTAGATATTAATTAGTTTAGTTATTAGTTAAACAAACCAACCTTTTAAACCATAGACTTACCTGCTTTCTATAAAATATAAAAACACAAAAATGATCTTCTCTCAACCCCTAGAATTCTGTTAGACCGTGATCAAGACTTCCCAACCTATTCCCCTAGAGAATGATAACAACCCTCAAGTCTTGCCTATACTACAACAACGGTTAGGTGCTCTGCCTAGGAAGTTGTAAAACTTCATGTACAAGTCCTATGACGACCGCATCAATGCTATAACATATATTTCTTTAAATAGTACAATAATGTTGATCCCTTCTGAATAGATCTTACTTAGCTTATTAAAGCTTAGTTATGTTGGATAGATCCAAAGCAACTATAGTAGAAACTAAGATTGAGAATATCACAAACTATGCAAAATCTAGTTTGTAATACTAAGGAGAACAATAAAACAGTAAACAAGACTTTACTAAACTTTTTACCCCAATATAAAATAATCACTCTAAATAGTGATAGGGTTATAAGATAACCTTAAAGCTATAAACAACTAACTATGAGATATGAATTCTAGTCATATCTCTAACTATGCCGTAGGGTTTCTTTTATACACCAAGAAGCCCTAATGGGCTTACAAAACGCGTCTACTAATCAATGAATATCTATTCCTAATATATCTCATGCATATCACATTAGCAGTACTAACTATTTATACTAACAGTACTAACTACATAACTAACAGTACTAATAAACTGACAGCACTAACACTTTGTACTGGCAGCACTAACTATTATACTAACAGTACTAATGACTTAGACTGTTTTCTCTAGTCTAGCAACACAAACTTGAACTAGCAGCATTAAGTTGTAGAAGCCTCTAATTCCCAACAATCCTTCCTTAAACTTGATATTCATCTTGTTAATCATCAAGTTTCTTCATTACCAGCATCTTGATCACTAGGAGGATGTATCTAAACACTCTTCTACTTCTAAAGTTGTGATCTTGTAAATTTGAGAAGCTCAAATGCCATTTCACTTTCATGATCAACTTCTAGCCTTATGTTCAAAATCCTTGAAAGCATTTCAAGTATAAGAGGATATGTCTTCTCTACCATCATATGAATAGAAATTCCAGTATCCATCAACAATACATGAACTCCACATAAGTCAAATAATCTCTAGCTTATCAAGTTGTAGTCTTGTTGATTCCTCCAGACTTCATCTTCTTCACTAGGCTCAAATAAAGTCTTCAGATCTCCCCAAAGCAACAGGTCATATCCTTCTGGGCTTGTTGTCTCATACCTTTATTTTACCAGCCTGTATAGATCTATCACATCGTGTCTATCAAAATCATCAAGCATCCCACTGAATATCTTGTAATTCCTAGAACTTCCATCAGCTCTAATGATCTGATAATACATCATGTTTTCTGTTAGGATGTGTGTCTTCCAGTCAACTATTAGATATTTGGTAGCCAAATATTCAACATTAACAGCAATATCATCCCCTGGAACTATATCCAAACAAGCTCTAAGCTCCTCTTTTTCAACCTCATCTTCTAGTTTTTGTTTCTTGACACTCTCTTCATCATGTTCTACTCTTGGTCTCTTCTTACTACTTTCTGCTTGCTTTTGACTGCTCTCTACTTCCTTTTTATTGTCATCATCCTTCTTTTCACTGTCTTTGACCATCTCAGAATCTATAGGAACAAAGGCATTAATCTATGGTATGTGCTTAATTACACATACCTTTTTCTATTAAAAAAGAGCCTAAATGACCAAAAATAGACAAAAACTGCCAAATATATGTTTGTTTTGCATTTGTATTGTGCAGGAAACGGATATCACATAAAAGGACAAAAAATAAAGCCAAAAACGACAAAACTGAGCACGGAATGGAAAAGTGTGAAAAGATAAAGCCAAATCGAAGCCAAAAAGTCAACCAAGTCAAGAAGTCAACAGAAGAGTCAAACAATCAAAGTCAAAGTTAACCCTAACAAAGTCAAGTCAACTCCGAGAAGCTAAATCAGAAAATAATATAACTTGAGGGACTGAAATTGCTAAATCCCAAAGTTGTATTACAAGAATAAAATGACAAGGGCTGAAATTGCAATTTAAGTGAAATACAACTTTAGGGGGCATTCCTGCCAACCCCCTAAACTTGTATTATTCAAGGACTGTTTTTGCAATACTTATATATGAGTTAAGGGGGCAATTTTGCCAAACCCCCAAACTAATATCATCCACTCCACTAAACTCCCTCAACCATATAAGATTGCCAAGTTGGCAATCTCACCTCATTTAAGGCAATTCGATGGCTTAGATTGCTAGTAAAGAAGCACAAACTGATATAAAGGGCTGGGATTAGCTTTGTTATTCATCTCACACAACAAAAACATCTTTGAAGTGTCTCACAAAAGAAGCACAAGCTGAGAGAACCAAAGGAAAGAGGTTCAGCTATAAATGAAAGCCTTTTGTAAGCCTTGAAGGCATCCTAGAATATCTTAGCTTATTGTAGTTTAATTTAGTTTATTTATAGCTTATTTTAGTCATTTGTCTTTTAAATTTCATGTCTTGTAACACTTTTAAGAATTAATGAAGTTCTTGAAGTTTATAAGTTAAAAAGCCAAGTTTTGAATTCAAGCTCTTAAGTTGTTAATTTATGTTGAAATATATTAAGAAGCTCTTCATTTAGCTTAATTATAAGCTGTTTTCATTAAGTGAAAGAAAAAGGTAAGTATTTAATCAAAAATCAACAAAATCCACTCCTAAATTCACCACAACTTATAATTTGGATGATAAGCCAGAAATGGATGGGCTTATGGACACCACAAGCTTATCTTTGATAAACTGAAGCTTGTAGACAAAGCTTTTAATAGCTTATTAGCCCTTGTTTAGAGCAAATGGCCTTGTAAGTCCTTTTTCTTTCATTTAAGCTTATTTTTCTTGTATTAGCTTAATTTTAGCTTATTTGTGCTTATTTTCTTTTTCAATATGCTTATATATACTTATTTATCATGTATGAGTATTTACTTTTGAGACCATTGGCCTTAATCACCCTAAAATCAGCTCAAAAAGCCAATTCAGAAATCTAAGGGGTGTTTGGGATAACAACCAAAATGGGTCAAAATGGGTGTGTGATGGGTTATGGTCATCAAGTTAGTTTCATTTAGCTTAATTAGGGTCTAATTAGTAGTTTTAAGTAGATTTTATGCTTTAAAATTCAAAAGCCAAGCTTAATTTAGCTAAGTTGTGAATCTGTGGTAATCTTCTTTTTCAAGTAGCTTATTTTTGGTCATTAGCTTAAAATAGTCTTAAACCTGCATTTTTCTTGTTCAATTTGAGTGTTGTAATCATATAAGAGTGCCTGCATTTGTTGTCATTTTGGTTGCAATACCTTGTCCAAATTTTGTCAAGAATTCCTTTTAAGTTAAAATTGCCAATTTTCAATCTCAAACATCAGACCTTAAAATATGTTTTTGGCTTTTCAAACTTTGAGCACAAGCTCATTAGGAGTTTGTCTCTATCTGTTTTAGCTTAACTTTCAAAATTGAGCTTATTTGGTGTCTTATTTCAAGGGCTGCAAAGAGCCCTTTGGGTCTGCCAAAAAGGGCTCCCCTGGTGCAAAAGCCAAAGTTCAAGCCCATTTTTCTTAGCTTATTTGTGTTAAACAGTTTAATTTTTTACTTTTCTAGATAGCCAATCAGCTCATTTATAAGTCCCTGTCCCTAGAAGCCCAAGTCCTAATCCACCCTCTAAGTAGCTTAATTTTAAGCTAAAAGTAAGGCTTTTGACTATTTTTCAAACAGCCTTGAGATCAAAAGCCCATTTGGCTTATTTGAGCTTATGGCTTAGTGATTTTGCTTATTTCTTAAGGCATTAGGAGTAGTGAGTAGGTTTTGATTGCTTTTTAGAAGTGTCAGCTTATTTTGAGCTTAATTGAGCTTATTTGTCAATCTGCCCAAGTCAAATTAATCCCCTGGTGCTTAGAAATTAATAAGCTAAATTCTGGCTTATTTAGGTGTATTTAATTGGTATTTTTTGTTTTTATTTGCTTATTGGTTATGCCTATGTAGCTGTGATTGCTTATTTCCCCACCTCTTTTGCTTATTGACCTTAAAAAGCCAATAAGAAAAGCAATTTGTGCCCTTTTGTGATGTTTAGCATACTACCTATCATAGCTTTCTCTATAAGCTTTTTCATTTCTTATTTGACTTTCAAACTCTTATTTTATATAGATTTTAAGCAGCTCTTTTTAGTTTTATAAGTTAGAAACCCCCAAGATTCCATCTTAGGGCTTATTTATAAGCCCAAAGTTGACCCTTTTGTCTGTTTTACCCTTTTTTATGTCAGTTAGCTTATTAAGCTTTTATAAGCTTAGTTTTCTTTCTTTAGGCTTATTTTGAACCTGCATTAGCTTATTTAAGATAGTTAAGCCTTGGATTAGCTTATTTGTCCTTTTTATAGCTTATTTAGTTTAGTTAAGCCAAAAGAAAAAGGGCAACAAGCCATTTTCCCTTTTTAAGCTTATTCTGTCAGATTCAAGTGCTTTTTCCTAGCTTATTAGTGCTTTTCATAAAAAGTTGTAGTTATAAAAAGTGCTTATCTTTACGTGCTTAATAAGTTTGTTAAGAAAAATTTTCAAAAAATAAAATAAAAAGGGGAAGCTTGGAAGTAAGGGGTGAGCCGGGGCTCGAACCCCCCACCTCAACAAGCCTCAACCCCTTATACACACCACACACAACCACTGCGCCCTTGGGTCTTTTTCGTTAAAGACTCAAGTGGTTATTTATTTAACCACTTTTTAGCCCAAACAGCCCATAAGCTGTTTTAGCTTATTCAGGGCTTATCCCGATAAGCTGTGTGGTGACTTTTATTTTTCATAGGACCATTGTAACTTAAGCTATTTTCTGTAATTTTTTTAGATTTTTTTATAAACGTATAGTATTTTTAATAATTTATTTTGTTTAAAAACTTAAAAATTCATAAAAAATAAAATATTAATCAGAAAAATATAAACTTTTTTTAAAAAATTTTCTTTTTTCATATAGTTTCTAGGAAAATTGTTAAATTTTTCATAGATCATTTTCTCGAAAATTCATTTTCTAAAGAACGAGATTGAAACCCCGTTTTTTCTTTTGACAGTCGTTTTTGGTCTAACACACTTCCGTTTTTCGTCTATTTTTTAAACTTCGTTCTAGTCAAGTAAAATAATTTAAAGTTTAAAAATTGTTTCTCCCGGAGGATAAAATTGTGTAATTTAGGTTTTTAGCCCTCGCGTTTTTATATTTACGTCTACGTTTTAGATTAAAATCATTCTAGCTTTCGTTTTTAGGTTATTTAACTCATAGAAATAGAAAACCAATCATAATCTTGTAATATTCAAACATCGATTATCAATTCGTCATTCGATTTTCAATTGCACACCTCGTTGGGACATAACGACCCGGGAATCATACTTCCGGTTACATATATATTTTATTTTGTGAATTCTTAACCAATCCTTGGCTAAAGGTAATTGGTTGAGTGTTTGCTTATATATTATATATATATACTATTGATCGAATCACCGCTCTTGCTATATCCACTACCAAACCTGAATACGTAAGCGCCGGAAAGGCATGTCAACAAGCACTATGGATGAAAACAATCCTTATTGACTAGACTACGACCTCGACGACGTTCCCATCATGTGCGACAACAAAGGCGCGATTGACCTTAGCAAAAACCCGGTGCAACATTCTTGTACCAAACACATCGAAATACGTCACCACTTTCTTCGTGATAATGTCCAGAAAGGACATATCTCAATCGAAAAAGTGTCGTCCGTCGACAACATCGCCGACATTCTTACTAAACCCCTTAAACATGAATCGTTTAACTATCTACGTCTTGGTTTAGGAATGATGGAACACATTTCATAAACCTTATGTGTCTGCTTCTCCTTCTTCTAGTTTTGATTCTAGTCCGTGTTCCATTCCGTGTCGTGACAACTTGAATACTTTCAATCCGAAGACTTTAACATAGTTTTAAATTCGTGAAATGAAAATTAAAATGTCACTCCTCTTTGTTAATTTTTTGTTAAAAACTCAAGTCCAATACCCTTTATTGAGGGCGGCCCCCATATAGGTGGCCCCCCCAATATATTTGGGATCGCCATCAGCAGACCATAATATGGAACACTTAAACAAAATTTTTCAAAACACAAAAACAAACACTCCTTTATCTGCTGCCATTGACGAACAACCACGGACTCAAAAACCCCGACCCCAAAACTAACTCATATTCGAACCATTAAAACATCAATTGAAGATCAAATCAAACAATATATAAGTCAACCTAATATCCAAAGATCACATTGTAAGTTCATTTTCTCTATTTATTAATTTGAGTCCTAAGGTTTCATGATGACACCAAAAATTGAAATTGTGATTTTTCATTGTTTTTCTTTCAATTTTGTACAATTAAACCACTAAATACAATGATAACTAATATGCATCCCGTACTAATAGATTTAGCAATTCACTTGTGGAACGTGTTTGAAAAATTGATTTCAACCAACCTCTAATTTTAGTTCAAATATCACTTAGGAACATAAAAAATCTGTTTGTTGTGCATTTTTAATCCTAATACAAAAAACGTTTTCAAACCACATGGCATAATAATCTCATGAACAAATTATCTGAGATAGCATAATTTCATATGTATTTTTTTACTTGTTTGGATAAGCAAAACAAATTAAGGATCGTTTAATTAACTCTTAGGATTTTATATTTAGGTCCGAGTTAAATCGTATACCTCCATATATTTACATCTAGATTACACAATAAAAGCGAGATGTCATAACAACTACAAGCGAAACGTAGATAAAAATATGATTTTTGCTTTTGTTTTATAGGAAATCATTCCTCGTAAGTCATCCGAAGATCATTAAAAATACATTATACACATACCAATATATCACAAGGAATACTATACTCCTATAAAAGAAAAACTAAGACCTTGAAAGCCATACATTTATAGGGTTGGTGGTTTTAGACAACTTTGTGATCTAAAAAAACTATGTTTCGATCTTTATTCCATTTTGTCAAGTTGAGTGTCTCTTGAAATAACTGGACAAATTAGTCCTCCTTCATTCTCGAGTTTTATAGCAATCTCGAAGTCATTATTCCTGACGAAGGTCAAATGGTCCGAATTTTATCAAAATCAATTATTCTCTTTTTCTTTGAAGAATTATGCCTTAAATTCTTGATATACCTTTGAAGTGCAGTGTACTTACTGATAGATGAATACTTAATAGTTGGCCATATGATTCCTCGAATGGTCCATGTCAAACCAACTTTCTTCCACTGAGGACATCATTTGTCTATTCGAATTATCAGACGGTCCAGATCCGTCGTATTTCGTCATGATAAAGAAATTGTGTTCTTGAATATCACAAGTTCTAACTCATGAAATTGAGCCAACCATGAAAGCCTTTAAAGAAATTATCAAGGAAAATGTCTTTGCAGGGGTAATCAGGATTATTTTTCCTGCATGTCTTTGTTATATGGTTTTATTGTGTCGTACACTCTAAAGATCAAACCATTGCCCTATTTCATGACAAAACGAATAGAGTCGGTTTACTAAACAACAAGAGGTTAACTCTACCCTATGCTATGTTAAATGGAAGATGGTATCTTCTTTAATCAATCTAAGTATATTAAAGAAATGCTTAAGAAATTTGGTCTAGAGGGTTCTAAACCAATGAAAACCCCCATGTCCTTCGATACTAAACTCACAAAAGGTGAAGAGTATGAGTCGGTAGATAGTACCAAGTATCAAGGAATGATAGGTAGTTTATTATACCTAACGGCAAGTAGGCCCGATATCATGTTTAGTGTCTGCCTTTGTGCTCGCTTCTAAGAGGCTCCCAAAACCTCTCACGTTGAAACGGTTAAGCGTATCTTTCGATACATTAAAGGCACTACACACTTAGGATTATGGTATCCTAAGGGGAATGACATAGAAATCGTAGTATATACCGACTCTGATCTTATGGGAGATTATGTGGACCGAAAGAGCACTAGCAGTATTTGTACATTCATGCGATGTTGTTTGACATCTTGGTTCTCGAAGAAACAAACCGATCTTGCTATATCCACTACCGAACCTGAATACGTAAGCACTGGAAAGGCATGTCAACAAGCACTATGGATGAAACAAGCTCTTATCAACTACGACGTACGACTCGACGACGTTCCCATCATATGCGACAACAAAGGCGCGATTGACCTTAGCAAAAACCCGGTGCAACATTCTTGTACCAAACACATCAAAATACGTCACCACTTTCTTCGTGATAATGTCTAGAAAGGACATATCTCAATTGAAAAAGTGCCGTCCGTCGACAACATCGCTGGCATTCTTACTAAACCCCTTAAACGTGAATCGTTTAACTATCTACGTCTTGGTTTAGGAATGATGGAACACATTCTATAAACCTTACGTGTCTGCTTCTCCTTCTTCTAATTTCGATTCTAGTCCGTGTTCCATTCCGTGTCGTGACAACTTGAATACTTCATCCGAAGTACTTTAAGCATTTTTAATTCCCGAAATGAAAATTAAAATGTCACTCCTCTTTGTTAAATTTTTGTCAAAAACTCAAGTTCAATACCCTTTATTGAGGGCGGCCCCCATATAGGTGGCCCCCCAATATATTTGGGACCACCAGGAGATATGGGACCGCCATCAGCAGACCATAATATGGAACACTTAAACAAAAATTTTTAAAACAAAAAAAACAAACACTCCTTTATTTGCTGCCATTGACGAACACGACTCAAAACCCACCAAAACTCAAATTCAACCATTAAAACATCAATTGAAGATCAAATCAACATTAATAATCAATCCTAATAACACAAAGATCATCAATTGTAAGTCATTTCATCTATTTTCTTTTAATTTGAGTCTAGGGTTCATGATGAACACAAAAAATTAAAATTGGGGATTTTCATGTTTTCTTTCAATTTTGTACAATTAAGAGAACTAGGATACAATGTATAACTAATATGCTTCCCGCAGATATAGTATTTGCATACATTAGTGAATGTGTTGAAAAATTGATTTCGAACCAAAACCTCAATTTTATTTTCAAATCACTCACGTTAGGAACATAGTAAAATTGTTGTTGTGCATTGTTAATCCAATACAAAAACGTTTTCAAACACTTGCATAATAATCTCATGAACAAATTTTGAGATACATGTCTCATATGTATTTTTTGACTTGTTTGGATGAGCAAAATCAAATTAAGGAGCGTTTGAATTAACTCTTAGGATTTTATATTTAGGTCGAGTTAATCGTTACTCCATATTTGTTACATCTAGATACACAATAGAAGCAATGTGCATAACCAACTACAAGCGAAACGGTAATAAAATATGATTTTGCTTTTGTTTTAGGAAATCATGCCTCGTAAGTCATCCGAAGATCATAAAAATACATTAGAATACATACCAATGATATCACATGAATACTATACTCCTATAAAAGAAAAACTAAGAGACCTTGAAAGCCATTACATTTATGAGGGTTGGGTGGTTTTTGACAACTTTGTGGATCTAAACTATGTTCGGTCTTTATTCCATTTTGTCAAGTTTGAGTGTCTCCTTGAAATAAATGGACAAATTTGTCCTCGCTTCATTCTCGAGTTTTATAGTCAATATCGAGTCAGTTATTCTGACGAAGGTCAAATGTCGAATTTGTTATTCAAAATCAATTATTCTCTTTTTCTCTTGAAGAATTTGCTCAAATTCTTGATATACCTTGTGAAGGTGTGTGTGTCTTTACCGATAGATGGAGACTTAATGAGTTGGCATATGGTATTCCTTCGGATGGTCCATATCAAACCAACCTTCCTTCCATTGAGGACATCATTTTGTCTATTCGAATTAATCGAGATGGTCAAGTCCGTCGTATTCGTCATGAGAAAGAAATTGATGTTCTTGAATATCAAGTTCTAACTCATGAAATTGAGCCAACCCTGAAGCCTTTAGAATATATTATCCGGGAAAATGTCTTGTGTCTGGGGGGTAATCAGGATCATGTTCCTGCATGTCTTTGTTATATGCTTTATTATGTCATACACTCCGAAAGATTCAACCTTGCCTATTTCATGACAAAATGAATGGAGTGGGTTACTAAACAAAAGAGGTTAATTCTACCCTATGGTATGTTATTAACTCGATTGTTTAAATTCATCATTAGGGAAAATCCCAAATTGGAAAATGAGTCCTATGTCTTGTACAATTGTGTCATGACTCCTCTTGCCACTCAACTAGAGCGAAAACCCAGAAGAGATCGTGGCACGAGAAGAGGTCGTCATTCCACTTCTTCTTCTTCCACCTTTAATCAACTATCCTTATCTCATCTCAATGATGATGATGATGGGAATGACGAAGGGACCTTACGTGCAAGCACTCCTTCCCCCGTTCGTTATGTCAACTCTTTAACCAACCAAGTTCCTCAAGTCTTTCAAAACCCACCTAACATTGACCCTCACCTTGAACCATTTTACACCCGCCAAACCGAAATCATCAACCGTCAAGTACAATTACGAGATGAGCAACGTGGTAGAGTAAGGTCAATCAGAAAAAGTCTTAGAAGGTTGTGGAGAAAAATGAAGAAGTGAGCAATAAGGGAAATTGCTTTATGACATTATTATCTATATTATTTACTAATCTATTATGCTTAGGTATTTAATCTTATGCTACTCATTAGTAACTTATTACTTAGTATGGGCAACTTAGCTTGCCATTGATGATCTTTCAATTTTATCATCCTAAACCATTGCTTGCATGCACCTCGATAGACTCTTTGCTATATATATATATGATATTATGCATGCTTATCTTTTGATAAAATTTGCCTACATATGCTTCCCTCATAGATTTCAAGATAGTTGATATTGTGAAGCTGTATAATAAGTGTTGAAACCTGTTTGTTGGCTTCATAGATCGTTTTGCCCATCTAGGATATAATAACATTGAATGATATAAAGCACAACAGAATAACAAATAAGAACATCAATGTTATCACAAGGTTTTCTTTATTCATACTAATAAACTATAACCTATTCGACTTTAATCAGTCAACTATGCTATCTAGATAACTAACTATTACACAAACTAATAAGCTAACTATTAGACTCTCATTGGAGAGATCTAACTATGATGGATAATAAAACTATTCACCCTACCTCTCTTTATATACTAGAGAGGCTAGGGTTTACAAGAAAACTTATCTTTGATATGAAGCTAACTTAATATTGCACATTAAGTCCTTGTTGTTTCATCTTTCTTCTTTTCTTCATATGTGGTTTTGTAATCATCAAATCTCAAATCCTAACAATCTTCCCCTATTTGATATTACAAAACAATCTTCATGTATGAAACAATCTTTAAAGCTTCCCCTTGAAATAAGATCTTCTTGTATATGTCACCACTTTAAAATAAGCTGCAAACCATATAGTCTTCTTCCCCTTTTTGTAATCATTAAATAGGGGTCATCTATAGATAAGCAACTTGTGAACACTTCCCTTAAGTGGTACATATAGATGGTTAAGCATGTTAACAATAAGCTTCCCCTGAAAGTATGCTAACCATCTCTTTGAATCACGAAATCAGTTGGCTTCAAATAGTAATTATTAATGAAAATCATCTAAGTGCAATAACATCATCCTCTCTTATGTGACTGTTGCCTCAGCCGGCGATCTACTTGCAATCCTTGTTTGTACGTAACAAAAAGGTTACCCTTGTCACATAATTAATTAAAAAGCCATTGCATCAAATGTCTTCATAATACTCTCCGAACCATAAACTTTATCATCGTTTGAGACCCAAATGCGTCCAATAACCCAAAAAGTGTATGTTATCCGATATCGGCCAACACTAGTGGTACAAACTAGATATATCGAACAAAAAAAATGGTATAAACTGAGCAACTCGAGCGGTATTAACCAAACTGCCATTTAGCGACGCTTTTTCTGTCCCAAAACTGTTACAAAACTGTCACTGATCTGCTGTTTGCGACAAAATGTCTGTCACTAAACCGTCACTAGGCTGTCACAGATTTCATGTCTCCTTCCTCCATATATATTAGTGACACTTTGTCCGTCGCTGATCTGTTGCAAATCTGTTACAAAGCTGTCGCTAATCTGTTTCTAACCATTGTTCTCCTTCCTCCCAAATCTGTTAGCGACACTTTTTTCTGTCACTAAGCTGTCGCTAATGTGTGATCTCCTTCTTACCAAAGCTATTAGTGACACTCAATCTATCACTAATCTGTCACTAATCTATTAGTAAACTGTCACTAATCCAGCAGAATTAACCTTGCAACGACCAGTATAAAAAAAATACATAACCAATATTAACCTTTAACCTTGGCAGGATTAACTCAAATCAACAAGCAGTATTAAAATTATATCTTGGCATCAGTAATATCGTTGACAGTATAAACTATTCGAGCATCACCAATGTAAAATACCTTTGTAGAAGTATTAAAAATCAACGAGTACTAATAAACAATGATCGAACAGTATTAACCTGATGCTCTTTTTCACACGTCAATTTTTATTCCATAAAACCCACGTCTTCTTCTTATTACAATCTGTAACCAAACCACACATGAATTCCATAACTGCTGTATCCACCTCAGATACTTCACACAGTCAACATTCCAAGCATAAATACAACGACAATTATAGGAATAACGTAACAAACCTTAAAAATCAGGGATTTTATATTTAAAGCAAATCCTTATTCCATAATCATAGCCCAATAACTGCGTATCACATTCCTTCCCATTAAACTACGATCAAAACTACCATACATACCAGATTCATAACCAACATGCTGCTGCTCTTCTTTTTGACCAAACCCGCAAGCAAAAACCATAAATACCTGCTTGTCGCAATTCTTTAATTATCATCTGCTGCTATAACGTAACCAACCATACGCAAATCAAATATTAACATGTTTGAAAAACCACGTCCAATCCTACTTTTTCTTCTGTCCACGTCCAAAATTGCAGCCAGTAAAGTTACTTAAAATCAAGAATCATATTCAAAGTAAAGGACGACTAGGGTTTTTAGTGGCTTCTTTTTCACACAAAGAGACGAACACAACAAGATCATCTTTTGTTCTGAACTTAATGATGTTGACAAACGTTAAGGTTTAGAAAAACCTTAACCATGTCCAAGAAACGTCAACACTTGCTCATAGAAACCCTGAATCTTATTAGGATTATCAAGAACAAAAACCTTTCAAGCCCAAGTGGAAGTAAATTTATTCTTTAATCAGTTGATCATAAAGAATTACCAAACATGAATAACTAGGGCTAGTTTCTCCACCAAAACCTCTTGATAACCAAAAGCCCAATCGTGCCTACTAGGGTTCATCACCAATCAAAAGATTGATTCACCAAAGCTAGTATTTGACATGATCATTCCAGCAACACTTCTTGTACATGAAACCAAAACCTTGTAGATCCTAGATATCACAAGCAACCTGCTCTGATACCAACTATTGAAACCTGTTTGTAGGCTTCATAGATCGTTTTGCCCATCTAGGATATAATAACATTGAATGATATAAAGCACAGCGGAATAACAAATAAGAACATCAATGTTATCACAAGGTTTTCTTTATTCATACTAATAAACTATAAACTATTCGACTTTAATCAGTCGACTATGCTATCTAGATAACTAACTATTACACAAACTAATAAGCTAACTATTAGACTCTCATTGGAGAGATCTAACTATGATGGATATAAAACTATTCACCCTACCTCTCTTTATATACTAGAGAGGCTAGGGTTTACAAGAAAACCTAGCTTTGATATGAAGCTAACTTAATATTGCACATTAAGTCCTTGTTGTTTCATCTTTCTTCTTTTCTTCATATGTGGTTTTGTAATCATCAAATCTCAAATCCCAACAATCTTCCCCTATTTGATATTACAAAACAATCTTCATGTATGAAACAATCTTCAAAGCTTCCCCTTGAAATAAGATCTTCTTGTACATGTCACCACTTTAAAATAAGCTGCAAACCATATAGTCTTCTTCCCCTTTTTGTAATCATTAAATAGGGGTCATTTGTAGATAAGCAACTTGTGAACACTTCCCTTTAAGTGGTACATGTAGATGGTTAAACATGTTAACAATAAGCTTCCCCTGAAAGTATGCTAACCATCTCTTTGAATTACGAAATTAGTTGGCTTTAAATAGTAATTATTAATGAAAATTATCTAAGTGCAATAACATCATCCTCTCTTATGTGATTGTTGCCTCAGCCGGCGATCTACTTGCAATCCTTGTTTGTACATAACAAAAAGGTTACCCTTGTCACATAATTTATTAAAAATCTATTGCATCAAATGTCTTCATAATACTCTCCAAACCATAAACTTTATCATTGTTCGAGACCCAAATGCATCCAATAACCTAAAAAGTGTGTGTTATCCGATATCAGCCAACGCTAGCGGTACAAACTAGATATATCGGACAAAACAAACGGTACAAACTGAGCAACTCGAGCGGTATTAACCAAACTGCCATTTAGCGATGCTTTTTCTGTCCTAAAACTGTTACAAATTAGTCACTGATCCGTCACAAAGCTGTTACAAAAACTGTCACCAAATCTGGTCTCCTTCCTCCCAATTTTTTTAGTGACACTTTTAACTGTCGCTGTGTCGTTGCTATTCTGTCACAGAGTCTGGCAGTACAAACCTTAGGCGAGCAGTACTAACTTTCCAAGGGTAGCAGTACTAATCAATTATGACAGCAGTTTAAATGAGGAAACGAGCAGGACTATTGATGAATGAGCTGGCAATACTAAAACACTTCAAACCTTAATAGTATAATCAAACCAACAACATTAACCTTAAAGCCCATCAAAACATAATCATGGTTGGAACTCTTCTGTTGTTAAGCCCAATAGTAAGCAGCATTATCCCATGAACAAAACAACAGGTTGTTATCTTCTGCTTTTGCTAACCAGCAACCACGAACATAATCTTGAACCATGAACTGTTAACGTCTAGGTTCACCAACATGAATAAAAATCATGAACTCTATACATACGAGCAGAAACACCATGTTAACAATAACAAGCATTCGTCTTCCAAACATAAACAGTTGCTAACTTCATAGTGAATATACGTCTTTTTAGCACGCAAGGCAGCAACAAAGGATTTGATGGTTAGTACTGTTGTTTTCTAAACCCATGTTGCTTTATCTACGTATCCACGTCATTTATCACCATGTGTTTTCATGCGACGAACAGTAAAAACCTTTTTTTGGGCAACGAGCAGCATAAAGAATATAACTTGGAACAACACTAAATATGTCCATTGGGCCCAAGTAGTACAAACGTGTATAATACCATCAGTATTTACATCACACGTTACTTCCATAACAAAAATCCTAAAAATCAGGGAGTCAAATCTTCCATCTTTAAAACCAAATCTTCATTTGCTATAACAGATTATAAAAGATCTTCTTTCTTAATATCAATTCTCTTTGTGTCCATATAATCCTATCACCTTCTTGTATAGATCGTTTAGGGTTTCCAATCCCTAACTATGCAGCTATTATTAACCATGAATACAACTAATCAGAACCTATGTACCTGCATTCTGATTACCTCGCATGCATTAGGGTTTTGTCCTTCTCATCTTTCCTCATAACCATGACATCACCATGCTCTTTTCCTGCATGAACTATTGCATCGTTTCCAAACACATATAATCAAGCAGCGAGATCATAAACAATATATCATGAAACATTAGATCACACCACCAAAACCTTTAGCGAACCATTTATTCAAAACCCTAATAATTAGGGTTTTCTTAGCTTGTATTCTTTCGCTAGGTCAGAAACGTGTACTCTTTCAACAATGATGATCAGATAAAATCAAATAAAGAATCGGATTTATCACCAAGAAACCCAATACATAATGATTTACAATAATACAGCCATGATGACACCGAATCAAGATTCATAATAAATTAGGGTTTTTATCGAATTTGAATTCATCGAAAAAGAAAATTCATACCTTCTCGTCTTCATAAATTCGATACATAAACCTTGTACAATCCTAGATATCAAGAGCAACCCGCTCTGATACCAACTGTTGAAACCTAATTATAGGCTTCATAGATCGTTTTGCCCATCTAGGATATAATAACATTGAATGATATAAAGCACAGCAGAATAACAAATAAGAACATCAATGTTATCACAAGGTTTTCTTTATTCATACTAATAAACTATAAACTATTCGACTTTAATCAGTCGACTATGCTATCTAGATAACTAACTATTACACAAACTAATAAGCTAACTATTAGACTCTCATTGGAGAGATCTAACTATGATGGATAATAAAACTATTCACCCTACCTCTCTTTATATACTAGAGAGGCTAGGGTTTAAAAGAAAACCTAGCTTTGATAAGAAGCTAACTTAATATTGCACATTAAGTCCTTGTTATTTCATCTTTCTTATTTTCTTCATATGTGATTTTGTAATCATCAAATCTCAAAACCCAACAGATCGGTCTTACCACTTAGCTCGATAAGATCATCGACAACACTGTTGCTTCTGCTTGCTCCTGCCATGGTAAGTGTTAGGGTTTTGGTTAATTAGAGAAATCGAGATGATAGAAATGGAATAAATAGGGGAAGTGGTGCTAGAAACAAATATGGGAGGGGGTATAAATAGGGGAAGTGTGTGGTGGAGAAGTGGCAAATGAACCATCATTGCTGCAGCAGTTAATTACGCCGGCTTCTCACACCTAGAGAATTAATGGCTTCTCACATCCAATGAACAGGAAAGTTCATAATTCCCATATACCCAAACTAAACCCTCACACTCCAAAACAAGAACAAACTAAACCCCTTAACTTACACTTTTTCACAAAAATAAACCCTCCCCTAAAAACAATATATTCTATTACAAAATTTAAAAAATTTAAATTTAAATTAAAAATTTAGAAAAGTTAGAAGTAAAAAATGTTAAAAAAAGCTACAAAATTTAAATTAAGACTTCCATAAATTTAATAAAAAAATAACTACAAAAATATAAAAAAAAACTCAACCCGGTGATTCTAATTTTGTTAAGTACATGTATTGTGTGTGCGATTATCCTCAATATACGACCCCTCTTGTGTTATGTGTCATCATAACACTTTGTTTGTAATATATTACATTTTAGACATTCTCTATTGTTGACATCAATGTATTGTGATGATGTGTATCTTGTTATGCCTCGTGATTCCGCCTTGGCGGGATGTGACAGATTGGTATCAAAGCCAGGTTATAGAGAAGTAGGTGGTTTGACTTCCCAATTGGACTTAAGCGTTATAGAGATCTAAAAGAGGAGCTAATTGAGAAGGAGCCTCTTATGGAACTAAAGAAGATAGGGTAGTTGATCGCTTGTCGAATGCTCGTAGCAAGCCTAGACCCGCTGAGTCGGGTGACTCTTGCGAAGGCAAAGTCAGACCCAAGCGAGGCCTATCACAAGTCTATTCCGTCTTTTACCTCGTCACGTTTTTATTGATTATTTCTTTCGAATATTTCGTATTTTAGAGGCACTGTGAGACTTTTGTTCCTTTATGTCGTTTCGATTTTATCTTTATGTAAGTAAGTATTTCTTTGATGGAGCATCCTTTCTGTGTTATATTGAAGTGGTTTAAGATGTGCAATGTGGTATATGTGCGTTATCATTGAGAGGTGTAATCTTGGAAGTAAGTATACGTGTGAAAGGATGCAATTATAATTATGGTGGCCAACATAATTATCAAGGCATCACACACGTGGACTTGTGACCATGATGGCATTGATTGGTGTTGTTTGTTATGTGATAGTGTAAAATGTTGTTATACGTGTGTTAATTATAAGCATGGTATATAGTTAGAGAATTCTTCTCTTAACCAATGAGCGATTTTGTTGGGCTTAGTTGCGTAGTCAACAAGTTTCTTTTCTACCTAATGGTTATGAATATCTTACATACCTTTTATTACTATTAGGACTATTGAGTTTGTTCGATTGATCGATTATTTGTTAGGAATCCTAACTTTAAGTTTAACATTCCTTCATCGTACTAAGTTAAGTATAGATGTCCTATCTTTCCTATCCGACGTCTTGATGTATATTGGTTGCTTGGATATGCTCCTTTGGATATAGGTGTGTTTCACTAGTTCTTTCGTTGCATCGATTACTCGTATGAGTATCAAAATTTTCTTTTAAGCACTAATTGTTCCTAACATGTTAGTGCAGATCATTACTCCATTTTTTATATATATCCTTTGGTTTTCGTTACATGTTTGTGACATGTAATACCGCATCTTCTTTATGGTTGTTCTTTTGATCGTTATTACGGATGAGTCTTTACGTTCTTCTTTCGGTTCATAATGTCTTTGTATGAATTTCTCTTGTGCATGTTCGTTTCACTGTTATTTTGACTATATGGTTCCTTGTACTTCCTTTCGCTTTCAAACAATAGAATTGTGTTAGAGTCTTTACGGTATTTTACAATCCCTTTTGGTATTACGATGTCCTTTGTTTGAGTAATATATTTTATATTGACGTCGAGTTATGAAAATCCTTTTGAAGCATATCTTGATGGTGTTTAGGGAAAACTATTCTTGAAATGATTTTATGAATACGTTGTGATAAGCGCTTTTATATGACTGTCTCTTTATTTTTATGAAGACTACGTTTACAATGTTTTTTGTGAAAACAATGTGATATTGGTTGAGTGTCAAAACTATATTTAAGATAATCTTTATATTTTTATATGTTTGTTTTTGATAAATTTTATTTTATGAAAAGTATGGGTAAAACGCGATACATCTTTTATATAACTATCTCTTGATTTTTTTTTCTTTATAAAAACCATGTTTAAAACGATTTAAAAAAAAGAGATTATATTTAAGATGATTTTTTTATTTAAAATGATTTTTATTATTTTAAACGACTGTCTTTATTGTTTCAAAATGAATTTTTATAAAAACAGTATTTAGTTGGATCTTTCGAGTAAAGTCGGTTATTGGTATAAGAATTCTATCTTTCTTATTTATCAATCTTGAAACATATTGTTAATCGATATGTGTTCCTTTTATCTTGGTACGCTTTGCTGACTCTTTTGTTTGCGTTTCCTATCGGTATACATACTCTATCCTTTTCTTTCAAGGATTCTTATGACATTTGATTCACATCTATTTGCACCTGTGAAGCCCGTTATATATTTTCTATCCCTTGATTTGATATTCGTTTGCTACCCTATTTGATGGTTCGTAACTCTTAGAAATCGTTTGACATACGTTTTATACGACCAAGTCACTCTCCGTGGGGAGCACCAGTGTTGTTTGTTAAGAAGAATGACGGTTCATTTCGAATGTGCATAGACTATCGTGAGTTATACAAGCTGACCACCAAGAATCTCCCCAGGATCGACGACTTGTTCAACCAGTTACAAGATTCACGTTATTTCTATAAGATAGATCTTTGATCTAGCTGTCATCAGTTAAGAGTGCATGAAGAAGATATTCCAAAGACTACATACAGGACGCGGTATGGACATTTTGAGTTTACGGTTATGCCTTTTGGGTTAACCAATGCACCAGCGATTTTCATGGACTTGATGAACCGGGTGTGTAAGTCGTATTTAGACAAGTTTTTCATTGTGTTTATCGATGATATCTTGATCTACTCGAAGTCTAAGGAGGATCACGAGGGTCATTTGAAGTTGGTGTTGTTTTATATTGACGTCAAGTTATGAAAATCCTTTTGAAGCATATCTTGATGGTGTTTAGGGAAACTATTCTTGAAATCATTTTATGAATACGTTGTGATAAGCGCTTTTATATGACTGTCTCTTTATTTTTATGAAGACAATGTGATATTGATTGAGTGTCAAAACTATGGTTAAGGTAATCTTTACATTTTATATCTTTGTTTTGATAAATTTTATTTTATGAAAAGTATGTTTAAAATTATTTATAGGGGTAAAACGCGATACACCTTTTATATAACTATCTCTTGATTTTTTTTCTTTATAAAAACCACGTTTAAAACGATTTTAAAAAAAGAGATTATATTTAAGATGATTTTTTTATTTAAAATGATTTTTATTATTTTAAACGACTGTCTTTATTGTTTCAAAATGAATTTTAATAAAAATAGTATTTAGTTGGTTCTTTCGAGTAAAGTCGGATATTGGTATAAGAATTCTATCTTTCTCATTTATCAATCTTGAAACATTTTGTTATTCGATATGTGTTCCTTTTATCTTGGTACGCTTTGTTGACTCTTTTGTTTGCGTTTCCTATCGGTATACATACTCTATCCTTTTCTTTTAAGGATTATTATGACATTTGATTTGCATCTATTTGCACCTGTGAAACCTGTTATATATTTTCTATCCCTTGATTCGATATTCTTTGTACCTTATTTTGATGGTTCGTAACTCTTTAGAAATGTTTGACATACGTTTTTATACGACAAGTCACTCTCCGTGGGGTAAGCCACGTGGTTGTTGTTAAGAAGAATGATGGTTCATTTCGAATGTGCATAGACTATCGAGAGTTATACAAGCTGACCACTAAGAATCTCCCCAGGATCAACGACTTGTTCGACCAGTTACCAAGATTGCGTTTTGAATGTGACCTAATGCACATGACCCATGACCCATATGAATTAGTCATTATCACCAGTCGTGCATGGGTTCTATTACACTAGCTATAATCCACTACCACCCCAATGCACAAGACCCATGACCTATGTTAATTACTCATTGTCACCAGTCATGGATGTGTCGTAACATGAAGTTATAATCCACTACAACCCAATGCACATGACCCCTGACCATGTTAATTACCCATTGTCACCAGTCTTGGATGTGTCATAACATGACACTCTAAACAACTACAACCCAATGCACATGACCCATGACCCATATGAATTAGTCATTATCACCGGTCATGCATGGGTTCTATTACACTTGCTATAATCCACTACAACCCAATGCACGTGACCCATGACCCATGTTAATTACCCATTGTTACCAGTCATGGATGTGTCATAACATGACACTCTAAGCAACTACAACCCAATGCACATGACCTATATGATGTCAAATACCCATTAATGAATGTGACTAGTGATAACCTAATGCACATGACCCATGACCCATATGAATTAGTCATTATCACCGGTCATGCATGGGTTCCATTACACTAGCTATAATCTACTACAACCCAATGCACATGACCCATGACCCATGTTAATTACCCATTGTCACCAGTCATGGATGTGTCATAACATGAAGCTATAATCCACTACAACCCAATGCACATGACCCATGACCATGTTAATTACCCATTGTCACCAGTCATGGATGTGTTGTAACATGACACTCTAAGCAACTATAACCCAATGCACATGACCCATATGATGTCAAATACCCATTAAAGAATGTGACCAGTGATAACCTAATGCACCTGACCCATGACATATATGAATTAGTGATTATCACCGGTCATGCATGGGTTCTATTACACTAGCTATAATCCACTACCACCCCAATGCACATGACCCATGACCCATGTTAATTACCCATTGTCACCAGTCATGGATGTGTCGTAACATGAAGCTATAATCCACTACAACCCAATGCACATGACCCATGACCATGTTAATTACCCATTGTCACCAGTCATGGATGTGTCGTAACATGACACTCTAAGCAACTACAACCCAATGCACATGACCCATATGATGTCAAATACCCATTAATGAATGTGACTAGTGATAACCTAATGCACATGACCCATGACCCATATGAATTAGTCATTATCACCGGTCATGCATGGGTTCCATTACACTAGCTATAATCCACTACAACCCAATGCACATGACCCATGACCCATGTTAATTACCCATTGTTACCAGTCATGGATGTGTCGTAACATGACACTCTAAGCAACTACAACCCAATGCACATGACCTATATGATGTCAAATACCCATTAATGAATGTGACCAGTGATAACCTAATGCACATGACCCATGACCCATGTTAATTACCCATTGTCACCAGTCATGGATGTGTCATAACATGAAGCTATAATCCACTACAACCCAATGCACATGACCCATGACCATGTTAATTACCCATTGTCACCAGTCATGGATGTGTCGTAACATGACACTCTAAACAACTACAACCCAATGCACATGACCCATATGATGTCAAATACCCATTAATGAATGTGACGAGTGATAACCTAATGCACATGACCCATGACCCATATGAATTATCCATTATCACCGGTCATGCATGGGTTCCATTACACTTGCTATAATCCACTACAACCCAATGTACGTGACCCATGACCCATGTAATTACCCATTGTTACCAGTCATGGATGTGTCGTAACATGACACTCTAAGCAACTATAACCCAATGCACATGACCTATATGATGTCAAATACCCATTAATGAATGTGACTAGTGATAAACTAATGCACATGAACCATGACCCATATGATTTAGTCATTATCACCGGTCATGCATGGGTTCCATTACACTAGATATAATCTACTACAACCTAATGCACATGACCCATGACCCATGTGAATTACCCATTGTCACCAGTCATGGATGTGTCATAACATGAAGCTATAATCTACTACAACCCAATGCACATGACCCATAACCATGTTAATTACCCATTGTCACTAGTCATGGATGTGTTGTAACATGACACTCTAAGCAACTATAATCCAATGCACATGACCCATATGATGTCAAATACCCATTAATGAATGTCACCAGTGATAACCTAATGCACATAACCCATGACCCATATGAATTAGTGATTATCACCGATCATGCATGGGTTCCATTACACTAGCTATAATCCACTACAACCCAATGCACATGACCCATGACCATGTTAATTACCCATTGTTACCAGTCATGGATGTGTCGTAACATGACACACTAAGCAACTATAACCCAATGCATATGACCCATATGATGTCAAATACATATTAATGAATGTGACCTAATGCACATGACCCATGACCCATATGAATTAGTTATTATCACCAGTCATGCATGGGTTCCATTACACTAGCTATAATCCACTACCACCCCAATGCACATGAACCATGACCCATGTTAATTACCCATTGTCACCAATCATGGATGTGTCGTAACATGAAGTTATAATCCACTACAACCCAATGCACATGACCCTTGACCATGTTAATTACCCATTGTCACCAGTCTTGGATGTGTCATAACATGACACTCTAAACAACTACAACCCAATGCACATGACCCATGACCCATATGAATTAGTCATTATCACTGGTCATGCATGGGTTCCATTACACTTGCTATAATCCACTACAACCCAATGCACATGACCCATGACCATGTTAATTACCCATTGTTACCAGTCATGGATGTGTCGTAACATGACACTCTAAGCAACTACAACCCAATGCACATGACCCATATGATGTCAAATACCCATTAATAAATGTGACCAGTGATAACCTAATGCACATGGCTCATGACCCATATGAATTAGTCAATATCACCGGTCATGCATGGGTTCTATTACACTAGCTATAATCTACTACAACCTAATGCACATGACACATGACCCATGTTAATTACCCATTGTCACCAGTCATGGATGTGTTGTAAATGACAATCTAAGCAACTACAACCCAATGCACATGACCCATATGATGTCAAATACCCATTAATGAATGTGACCAGTAATAACCTAATGCACATGACCCATATGAATTAGTCATTATCACCGGTCATGCATGGGTTCCATTACACTAGCTATAATCCACTACAACCCAATGCACATGACCCATAACCCATGTTAATTACCCATTGTCACCAGTCATGGATGTGTCATAACATGAAGCTATATTCTACTACAACCTAATGCACATGACCCATGACCATGTTAATTACCTATTGTCACCAGTCATGGATGTGTCGTAACATGTCACTCTAAGCAACTACAAGCCAATGCACATGACCCATATGATGTCAAATATCCATTAATGAATGTAACCAGTGATAACCTAATGCACATGACCCATGACCCATATGAATTACTCATTATCACCAGTCATGCATGGGTTCCATTACACTAGCTTTAATCCATTACAACCCAATGCACATGAGATAACCTAATGCACATGACCCATGACCCATATGAATTAGTCATTATCACTGGTCATGCATGGGTTCCATTACACTGTTAGCCACTACAACCCTTTGCACATGACCCATGACCCATGACCCATAAGCACATTCATATCATAAAAGTTTAAACAAAGTCTTCACATATAATAAAAAACATATGAATTACATTGCAAATGACCAACTACTCCAAATCATATGAATTACATTGCACATGACAAACTACTCTAAATCAAGTTTTTCGATTTCATTGAGAACTTTGTGAAGTAGTGCAGCCGAATTAACTGTGTGTTGTTCCGGATGCATATGCATATCCAATGTTGCCTTTAGTACACTTATCTTTCCACGCAAGTGCTTGCAGTTTGAGCACTCTGCATTTCTTAAAGATCTTGGAGAATAGTTTGGAGGTGTTGAAGGTCCTGAAGAGTAGCTTGGAGGTGTTGAAGGTCTTGAAGAATAGCTTGGAGGTGTTGAAGGTCCTACAAATGGAGCTCCAGGAGAACTCATCAATTGACAAAGTTGGGTCTCTTTCCATAAAAAAATCGACATCCAAAATTTTCCGGGGGCTGTTAAATAGTAAACAAATCAATTCTTTTAACAACTAACCATGATATTTATATATTACACAAATAAAAAACATGTGATTGTTCACCTTTGATTTTGGACATGCAGAGTATAGTTTACCGTAACTCTCAGGTTTATACGATTGTCGGAGAACTGCATCTCCTTCTCCACAACTACACGCAAAAGCTTCAAATGGCACCATCTTCACCATATTTTTATGGTTGTGATGGTAAGAGTGTGTTATATATTTGTGGTTGTGATAATATATGCTTTTCTGGTATAGAAGAGTTTTTGGCGAGAGTATTTGGCGGGAGTTTTTGGCTAAAAGTATTTTCCCGATTAACCCAGCCTAGAACGATTACAAGCTACTGAGAGGTCGACCGTCGGGCTATCGAGTCGCGATTTTTTCAACCTTTGCTATATTATCGTGGCTAAAGGTATTTTCCTCCGATATTGTTGTGAAATATTTCATAAAATTCGTGACAATGTATTCCCCCCAAAAATTTCATGAATCCTGTACCAAATTAAGCACAGAAACAACTCCTCCTGGAAGATCAATAAGCCAAAATAACCATGCCACAACTCCCTCTCATCTCACCACAAATCCCGTCACCACCACAGCTCTCATCACGTCTCGTCGCTGTCACTCTCCCGTCATAAACCCACCACTCCCGTCACCACTTGTAAGTATTCTTATATATGTTCCTTTAATTTTGTACACATCGTTCCAAAAAAATCGTGTTTATGATTCTCTAATTGAAAATGTATTGATTATGCTGTAATTGAACATTTGTTTTGACATTTCCTCTTGTAAGGTATGTCAATTTCTTGGTAAAATTATCTAGTTAATTGGTTAAAATATTTAATTAGTAACCCTGTTAAGCCTATTACCACATGAACATGGAACCAGATTTGGGACTAAATGAATTATTATCTAAGCAATCATATGGTAGACAAATTTCCCTTTGATTTACCCTTCCCTTTGATATCCTTCTTTGGGCACTCATTCAAATCCTTACTGTCACTGCTACTTAAGTCAATCTTCTTCATAAACTGCTAAAGGAAATGAAATTAGGGTTCATGTACGGGTAATATTTATAAGGGGAAATGGGCCTCAACCATCTATATTAATTGCAACTAAAAATTGTTCTTAAGTAAATGATAAGTTTAAGGACTTAAGGGACTAAATTGTTCTTAAGTAAATGTCAAGTTACCAGAATCTGTTCTTATACTTTGAGTTTATATTGGTTTTTGTTCACTAGACCCTTAAACTAACGATGGGGTGACCTGCAGGGACTACAACCAATTAATCTTCAATGGCGGACTTGGACTTTGATAACCAACACAATATGGAGGCGTTCTTGACAAAAACAGAAGGGAATGATGATTTTGCAAACATAGTAGACTTCTTGAATGCTAGCTCTATCAGATATTCATTAACTGTAAATCCCACTATATATGTTTCTTACATTAAGCAGTTTTGGTCTACTACAAAGACTAAAACAACTAATAATGAAACACAAATATATGCCAAGGTTGCTGGCAATAGTGTAGTAGTAACAGAATCATCAGTTAGGAGTGATCTTCACTTTAATGATGAGGATGGTGCTACTTGTCTAACAACTATTGAGATTTTTGAAAACCTTGCATTGATAGGATATGAAAAAGATTCTAATAAACTTTATTTTGAAAAGGCTTTATTTTCCCCTCACTGAAAGTATCTTATACATATCATCCTACATTGATTGAGTTCAAAATTAACTACTTGGAATGAATTTTCAACAAATGTAGCATCAGCAGTTATTTGTTTAGCTAAGGGTCAAAAGTTTAATTTCTCAAAATTAATGTTTGATGGTATGTTGAGGAACTTAGATCCTAAATCTAAAAGTTTTTTGATGTATCCAAGGTTTTTAAAACTATTTTTGAACAATCAAATTAAAAATCTTTATGTACTTAAAGACATTTATAAACAACCATTTCATACTAAAAAGGTTTTTGCAAACATGAGAAGGAAAGGTAAAGATTTTTCAGGCAAAAACACACATTTGTTTCAAAATATGTTGGCAATTCATGCAGAAGAGGGTGAAGGTTCAGGACAACCCTCTGAACCCCAACCAACACCTTCCCCTGCTCAATCCTTTCATGAAGAACAGTTATCTGATATTCCATCATCATCACAACCACAAAAGACCCAAAAACATAGGAAAGGCAGAAAATTGTCAAACAGGGTTCTTGATCTGGAGAAGGCAATGACTGCTCAAGCAAAGGAGATTGCTATCTTAAAGAAGAGAGTCAAGAAGTTGGAAAAGAGGAAAAGATCAAGAACTCAAGGGTTAAAACTCTTCAAGATTGGTACTTCCAAAAGAAGAAGTTTAGATAAGGAGGATGCATCCAAACATGGGAGGAATTTGAACGCAAGGTTAATATCTGAAGAAGATGACTTTGATGCTGGGTTTGATGTTGTTAGGGATGAAGGTATAACACATGTTGAAGGAGATGCAGAGCAAGTGGTTATTGCTGCTGCAGAAGTAGTTAATGCTGGTGTATCTGTTAGTACTGCTGAACCAAAAACACCTCCAACAACAACAACAACACTTCTTGAAGATGATGAGGTTACAGTTGCAGCTACCCTTGTGCAGATGAGTGAGACATCAAAGGCAAAATCAATTGTTTTTGAAGATGTGGAAGAATCTGCTAAGGAACAAAGAGAAGGCAAAGCTCCAATGGTTGAAGAAGATGTTCCCCCTCCAAAGAAAACTCAAAAACAGCTAGATGATGAAAGAGCTGGATTAGAGGAAGCCATGAGATTACAAGCTGAACAAGAAGCAGAGCATGCAGAACAAATACATTTAGATCGTTTGTTTTTTTTTCCCTTTGTTGCTCAAAGAATGAAGAGGAGAGGAAATGACTGAGCAACAAAGAATAGACAAGTTGAAGTGCTAGAATAGTTAAGTATTAACTAAGGAGGATTGGGACATCATTAGGGCTACGTTGGAGTCAAAAATGCCGAATGTCCAAGATTCTTCTAGGAGAAAATGAGCATGGAGAAGACTTTGCAACAAGGATAGTAAACTTACTAAATCAGAGAAAAAAGTTCTTTGCTGAACAGAGAGCTCAGGCAAGAAGAAACAGGCCTATGACACAAACTCAACAAAGAACCTACATGTCCAACTATCTAAAGCATTAAGGATCATGGACTTCTGCACAATTGAAGAACTTATTTGATGAAGAGATAAAGGCAAAATATGAGAGATTGGTCAAAAGTATAACAAACTTTGTACCTATGGGAGCTGAAGAAAGAGTAAAAAGGCTTGGACCAGAACTTCAGTCTAATACTTCCAAGAAACAAAATACTACTGAAGTTAAGGAGGTTCCAGTTACAGACGTAGAGCCAGTAAGGAACCAACAGCTCCTAAGCAGGAGGAGATTGAGCAGCTAATCAAGAAGTTTGGGAGACAGAAATCAATGGCTAGGAAGAGGAAGTTAGGTCAATCAATGGTAGGAAGGAAGTTGGGTCAATCAACTGCTAAGGAGGATGAAGAGTATGAGAAAGAAAAAGAGGAGTTGAGTATGTTTTTGATCATTGCTTTTGATGAGCACAAGGAAGGGTACTATGATGATCTGATCTAAAAGGTCTCTATCATTGCATGGGAAACTATGAATATTATGAACGAAACCATTAGTTGAGGAAAGATGTGGGTTCCAGAAGGAGATCAATATGAATGTTAGTGACCAGATTAAATGGAGCAAAAGGTCTTTAGTGATTTGTCCATAGTCTTATCTATTTTTGACAGAGATGATTTGTCTGCTCTATACCAGCTAGTGATTGATAAATATCAAGATGAGATACCTAAAGGATTTGATTTAATACTTTAGGAGATTTGACAACAATGTTCCATCCAAATGAAGAAGATGATTTCTGGAAATCTCAAGAGAAGTGGAATATTGTGAGCTGGAAGTTACATAAATCAACTGGTGTTCATACTCTGAAGACTGACACTGAAATGGTCATTCACATGCTAGTTGAGAAGAAGTACCCTTTGATGAAGAAAGTGTTGTTGCAGATGTTGGAGTTGAAATTGGATAGTGAAAATGACAGTACTATAGCAATGGAGCTTATTAAATTCATCAAACAACAGATATGAAGAACCAGCTAAAGAAGTAAGGGTTGTTTAGTGTTAGATATAAAGCTTGCTCTTATGGTCAAGGAAGGGGTTGGCTTCTTTTGTTTTGTGGGTCAGATGTAATGGTTGTTTAGTGTTAATAATGTTCAGTTTGTGTTTGTGAATTAAGGTTATGGGATGTATAGAAGTTTTGCTAGATAATCCTAATTAATGAAAGTTATGATGTTTATTAAAGTTCAGGTGTTAGTTATGATGTTTAGAACTGGTTAAAGTACTTAATACTGCTAGGCTAAACTTAATACTGCTAAGCTAAGTTAAAAATGCTAGCTAGTACTTATTAAAACCTTATTAAAAGTGAAACAAGCTGAAAATAAGCAGAGGGAGAAAAAGCCACGGTTTAAAAAGCAGTTTCTATAAGCACTCTTTAAGCTACTAGCCAAAAACAATGAAGCTTAAACTTCTATATTAAACAGGAAATGCATAACATTAACGAATAGGTTACTCAGGCAAGATGGTAACCCGCTTGACTTCCGTAAGGGAGGTCGCGGGTTCGCTTCCTGCTGGGGTGTAACATCCTTTTTTATATGCATTTTTTAGCTACTAGCCAACAACAATGAAACTTAAACTTCTATATTAAAACGGAAATGAATTCAATTAACGTATAGTATGCTCTGACAAGATGGTAACCCGCTTGACTTCTGTAAGGGAGGTCGCGGGTTCGATTCTTGCTGAGGTGTAACATCCTTTTTTATTTTCTTGTTATGAATATATTGGTTTTTTTTTGGTATTTAGTCACATACAACTAAGCATAAAGTGACCAAAAGTGTTAATAAGTGTGACCATATGGTGTTTAAATTGAAGAAATGTGTAATTTGTGTGACTATTGATTATCCAATGGCCACATGAATTTTATGTTTCTGTGACCTTTTGTAATATTTATCCACACAAAGTATGTTTGTTTTGGGTATTTAGTCACATACAACTAAGCATAAAGTGACTAAAAGTGTTAATAAGTGTGACCATATGGTGTTTAAATTGAAGAAATGTGTATTTTGTGTGACTATTGATTATTTAATGGTCACATGAATTTGATGTTTGTGTGACCTTTTGTAATATTTAGCCACACAAAGCATGTTTGTTTTGGGTATTTAGTCACATACAACTAAGCATAAAGTAACCAAAAGTGTTAATAAGTGTGACCATATGGTGTTTAAATTGAATAAATGTGTATTTTGTGTGACTATTGATTATTTAATGGTCACATGAATTTGATGTTTGTGTGACCTTTTGTAATATTTAGCCACACAAAGCATGTTTGTTTTGGGTATTTAGTCACATACAACTAAGCATAAAGTTGTGTGACAAAACGTTTAGTGTGACCATATATGGCATTTGGTCACAATGTTAGAAGTAAATGTGACTAAACACATTAGCTTTTGGCAAGCTAACAGAAAATAAACTTTAGGCACACATATTAAGTTACGTTACCATATGTAATAGATTTTGGCTACACTTAAATAATGTGTGACAAAACGTTTAGTGTGACCATATATGCCATTTAGTCACATTGTTCAAGTGTGTGACAAATATTTGTCACTATTTATATGTATATCGTGACTAATGCTTCAAGCTTACTTGTATTGGTCTCACGTTCCAAATTCATATGTGACCAAACAATATTACCAGTTACTTTTAGCCACATGATGTTCGAATGTGTGGCAATACGGTTCTAATGGTCACACGATAAAAATGTTCATGTGTGACTAATTAGTAAATGGTGTCTTTTTTGGTACCTTTGGTCACATAAATATGTGAATGGGTGGCCGTTCCATTTTGCCCATGTGTGACCAAAACCAGTTTTTATACTAGTGATTTTAAACTTCTAATATGAACATAAAGAAAAGAATAATGAGTTCACATAATGGATGTTATTTTATTTATTTTACATGAAAGGGAAAATAGTTAAACAAAGTTACACAAAGGAAATACATAGTTATTTTACGTAGTTATTATACATAGTCATTAAGATCCAACAACTTTTCTTTCAAAGATCCAAGTCATTGAAGAAGTCTGAGGCAATAAGCTCAATGTTTGTGTTATCAAACTGATCCACATGGTTTACTTCTTTCTCTTTTCCTTTACGAGATGCTTGGTAAATCTCACATAGATGTGAAGGCGTGCGACAAGCTTTTGACCAATGATTTTCACTTCTACACCTGAAACAGGATCCTTCGGGGTTTTGGGAGGTACCAACTTCATTATTTTATTGATAGAGATTATTAACTTGTGGAGCATGGTAAGTGTTATTTCTTTGACTACGACTATGGCCATGACCACGACCACGACCATCATAACCACCTCGGTGGTAAGTATAGTTTCTGTTAGGAAAATGGTTGTGACCATGATCGCCACGGCCACGACCACGCCCACGAGGGTTACCTCTTCCTCTTTTGCTTCCAGAGTTTTTGTTATCATTATTGTTAACGGCATTTGCTTCTGGAAGTGCTAATGATCCTGTGGGACGAGTTTGATGATTTTTCATTAACAATTCATTGTTTTTCTCTGCTACAAGAAGATTTACATTTAGATCAGAGTATCTTTTAAAATTTTGCAATCAGTATTGTTGCTGCAAGTTTATGTTTGAAGCATGGAATGTGGAGAAAGTTTTCTGCAACATATCTGCTTTAGTAACAGTTTGCCCATAAAATCTGAGTGTTCGGCATATTCTTAATAAGGAAGAGGTGTACTCACTAACCTTTTTAAAATCTTGGAACCTTAAATTGTTCCATTCATCTCTAGCAGAAGGGAGTAAAACTTCCCTTTGATTATTAAATTTGGTTTTTAAATCTTTCCATAAAATGCTTGGATCATCACAATTTGAATATTCAAATTCTAGGATTTCATCAATGTGTTGATGGAGGAAAACATCAGCTTTCGCTTTGGTTTCCTCTAAGCATTTGTTTCTCTCTTGTAATGTTACTAAAGCACCCATTGATTTGAGATGCCTTTTAATATTTCCCGTCCATTGTATATAATTTGCTCTAGTTATGTCAAAAGCTGAAAACTTGATTTTTTCAATGTTTGACATTTTGTCGCTAAACACAAATTGAATAAATAACTGATTCAATATCAAAATCCATATATATCAATAAGTAATGCAATACAATATAGTGGGAGAGCTATAAATAGATACATAACTAAGAAAAGTTCAAATTCATTAGGTGGGAGTTCAGAAAGTGGAAAAAGAAGTAATATAAGCATGATGGTGACGACAATGAGAAGCGAGTGAATCATCTTTGGTAATGTTTAGAAAGTGCTCCGGTGATGTATAATTTTCTAAGATTAAAAGATGTTTGAGATTTGAAAAATGAATAAGTGAATTGACAATTTATAGAAAAGAAATATAGTCGTTGTAACGTCGTCGGTGATTTATAACCGTTATATAGCCGTTATAAATATATAGTTTAAATAATATTTTATTTATATATTATTATTTGAAAACAGAATTTAAGAAAAGAAAAAAAATACGAAGTGTAAAATAAAAACAATAATATTTTATTTATAGATATGATGACACTTAATAGTTAAATAGTAAATCGTTATTTGTTGTTTTAGTTTTATTACGTACATGTATACATTTAGAATTTTAATGTACGTAAAAGAAAAATAGAGTACGTAGTTACAGTTTAGTATTTTTAAATCAAAAGTATGTAACGAAGTGAACTAGTATTTCCTTTTAGTAAAAGACCGTATATGAAATTTAAATTATTATGAGTATATACCTTTACTAATTACCTTGGTAAGAGTGGATATCTATTTAATCTTTTTGATTAGAGACTCGTGCTGATAACGTGTTATAATATAACAATGCTTATTTTTGAACTTTAAGCGTTTTAAGGAGTTTAAGACATTGATAATAATATAAGAACAAGAAGTGAAGTTTGAGGGAGATAGAATGAGATGAATAATACTTGTGTGTGTATGTATTCAAATCGTGCAAGTTTTACATTCACACTTGAGGAGTATAAATACTACTAGTACTCCTATTCATTATGGATACATGGCATTACATAACATATCTTAGTCATTTGAGTAAATAGTGTAGAGATGAGATTTGGCAAAATTGGTCATCCACCTAGCTTTTCATCGTGACACATTATCATGAAGTTGGAACACCTAGTACATCTTGTGATACACTTATGTTTATCCATATATTTCATAACAGAAATTACATTGACTCACAAAAAATGCCAAATGAATCACATGTATCATCAACCATGTTCACCAGGAACATTCCCATTATCCGCTTCCTTCACCATCTGATTCCGTTTGCAAATTCCAAAACATCCGTATCAATGTAGTGAAGCTCCATTTCAGGAGCGAAAACTATGTTTCTCTTCGCTTTCCTACTTGACCAAATATCAGTCTTCCTACATTGTTTCTTTTTCATCAACCAAGTCATCTATAAAATTACCATTATCTTCCTCAAGAGCAAAAAACAGATCAGAAATCGTTTTAGAAATTGAAGTATTAGACTTCAGATTCACAATCGGTCTATAGGAGCCATTAGTAGATTTATTAAACCCACTTCCTTGATGTTTACCTTGGCTTTCCCAATTACCACATTTGCTTGTCTTTTTTTTGGTAAAGGGTTTTCCTCGTTGCTTGTCTTCCATTTCACACTCTGCAAACCAACATCCTGGACATCCTTTTGTTTCTCGGCCTTCGTCTGTGTGTTGCTAGTCGAAGGCTTTTAGAGAAATTATCGCACGAATGACCAAAGATCTTACATTCGTCACATCTAGGAGGTTTCCATTCATATACTACACGTATAGTCTTCATTGTGTAACAAGAACCTTCAAACTTAAGAATAACGACAACTAACATGTCCTTTAACCCACATGTAGCATCCAACTCAAAAAAAGCACGATTAAAGCTACCACAACCCCAAGATTTCATACACATAGAACTCGTATAAGAATCCAACATAATAGGATTGTCGAGTTTAGTAGCAATCATACTCAGTTCATCACTAGTAAAAGCAACTATTGGTACATTATGTAGTTTAACCCACACAGGTACCTTCATTAGATCTTCTTTAGCTAAGCTTACGTTTTGGGACCATTTCTTCAAGATAATAGGGACATTCGAAATCATGTATGGCCCATTTTCCAACACATCCTCCAACCCCTGTGTAGATGCGAACTTAAAGAAGAAAAACCCATTGTTCATCATAACTTTTTGCAACCCATATTTAGACCATTTGTTCCAAACATAGTGTTTAACCTATGGATATGTATTCCTCTTTCCAATAAAGTATCCATATAATAAATTAGCAAACATGTCATTAGCTTTTGTAGCAAAGCCATCATAATGATCAAATCGACTTCAACGTTACCCGCATGAGATTCAAGTAAACGAAAGTTTACCTTATTCTTCACACGATCTGAATGAACTATATTAGCATACGTGGACGTATGACTCGAGCTAGGCTCATCAGTACCATCATTCGAACTATCCACGCTACCAATTGGTTCCATGCAGCAGAAACATGCACTTCAGCATTATCTCCATTCACATTAGATGATGGATTAGAAAAGTTTGTCTTTCTTGGGATCGATTTCAAAATCGGTGCATCACTAAGCAAGTTTGACTTGAAATCGTCACATTCTACTTTTTAGCATTAGGTCCCCTTTTATCACCATCCCCCTTACCCCCTTTCATAATAATACCCTTACAATCGACACAAACCCAATAGTAGCAACGTCCAACAAATAATTAGCAGAACAACAAACAACAACAAACCCTAACGACGTAAAACATCACCCTCAATAAGCTGGAACCCTAATATCGAATGATAAAAACACACCAGCGAGGTAAGAGAAAACAGTTGCACGTTATGGTTTATGATAGATTACCCAAGTCGAAAGTAAGAAACCCTAAAAAACCCTAACAAACTCATACCAAATCTTTGATCAAATAAAGAAAACCTTATATAATGTGATGATATAACACAAATGGCTAATCATACACTATAGTAGATAGATGCAAGAACAAAGAAGTAGAGGTGATTATTGGAAGGATCGATTAGGGTGAAAATAGATTGCAGGAGCCGGTAGAAAAAAAACCTAGACACGAAATCAAAAACCCATAACTATGAACAATCAATCAAATATGAGATAAGGATGATAAACCACGAATGTTAAAGCATTTCCAATAAGAAATCAAAATCAAGAACATAGGAATAGGGATTAGATTGAAGGATTTAGGTTCTTGTGGTTTTTTTGGTCACCGGCTCCTAGAGAGAGATTTTCCATTCTTTAAACTAGCTACAAAGAAGTTAGTATCATGGTCAATGTTTTAAAAACCGGGTTGACCCGGCCGGTTCAACCGGTTGAACCGTGAACCGGCTCGGAGACCGGTCCGGATGAGACCGGGTTTTTGCTTGTTTGAGAACCGGATTGAACCGCCGGTTTTTCATTGACCCGGGTTGACCCGGTTTGATAAACCCGGCCGGGTCATGACTTTTTATCAAAAAAATATAACAAAATCTTTTTTTCTCAAGGATTTTTTAATTTTAATGGATAAATTGAAGTGATGAGGACTATTGTTAGTTAAAATCTTATAAATGAGTAAATTAAAGTTATAAACTAACTTATAAACACTAACTAAGTTTTAATACAGATTGTTATAACTTAGATTTATATTAATTGTTGTTGCAAATATTTGCTATATTATAATAGAAATAGAACTTAAAATAAAGTTTATCGGTAGAGTCTTAATATTTTTCATCGGTTTCAATCGAATGAAGAAAATAAATCGAATAAATTATGAAATTACACAACTTTACATATTAAATATAGAAAAAAGTATACATATGTATAAAACCGGTTCGACCAGGCGGTTCAACCGGTTGAACCGGTAACCCAGTGAACCGGTGATTAAACCGGGTCGATTAAAAAACCGGGTTTTAAAACATTGATCATGGTGCATGCATTGTATAAAAATGGGACAAATTATACAAAGAAGTCATTAAATTTCATTAGAAACATTGAATGATATATTAATACAAAAAGATAGTTGACATTCTAGAAAACCTTTTCTACAAGGTTAGATACATACTATAAAACACGTTACACATTACAATTTGAATTATACATAGTTAGTTAATGAAAACTTGATCAATACAAAAATGGATCGAGTTGGAATACAAAAATGAGCCCCATGCATGATGAATTAGACTCGAGCTATAAAATATTTACTCCAAATCCTATTAATACTTCATTCTTATAGCATGATACATACTGCTAATATACATATGTGATTAAGTTTTGAATGGTAAATGGCATAAAAAGATATTATGCATAGAATTTCTAAATTAAAAAGTAAGCTTTTTCAAACATTCAAAAGAGTTTATCGATATTGATTTTAGTTGCAACAACTCTTAATTACTCAAAAATAACGATTCATCACATCATTTAACTATTTCAGCGTAATTACAATCATTAAGCTATTTTGAAAAGTTGAAAATACCTCAATTTGTTATGATTTCAGCTTAATTATAATCGTTAATTCATTGTTCAACCCCTTCAATGTTTACCAAGATGTCTTTACTAACACCTTGTAGTGATTGTTCTAGTGTTAACTCATGTCTTAGTCAATATTATTCCCTTTACTCATTCATCTCCAAATCATACGTAAGGACTGCTATTTCTAACAATAGATTGTCCTTGGGTAGATCCCTCCGATTCTGGTTGGATCATAGGACTAATACCTAACATAACCATCTTATGACTTTTGAATCATCGTGAAATTAATAGGGTGTTGGGTATTTGATATTCATCACAAAATCATTGAAAAACAATCAAAGTGTTTGATAGAATTATCAAAACGTTTGACACTCTGAAGGTTTTATTCTTTTGAAATGCTCGCCCTGCACATGTGCATCGATATTCGAAATTATTTCGCACATGAAGGAAAGAGTTTGCACTTGAGTCTTAAAGATCACATTCATCTAGATCACATTTTAATCCCATTTTCTCCCCTATAGAAATAATAAATCACTTAGTATTTTTATACCAAATGATTAAAATGACATTTTTTGAAAAGCATGTGGGGAGAAAAATGTTTAAGCAGCATGAATATTATGAAACATTTTGATTGTTCCAATTAAATGGATCTTTTGTTCTGTTTAGATAAATCTAAACAACTAGATTAGAAACATTGTGGTGTATATATAAAGACTATGCGGAATTAACCTTTATATACTCAGAAGAAACAATCAAACAATGAACACAGAACTTTCACTTATATTGAACAAATCACAAAACAACTATATGTTTTGCCTAACAACTAATCTATGAAAATTGATCTGCTTCTATTATCTATCAATGATATATCATAACTATGCCGTAAGGGTTCTTTTTATACACTAAGAAAAAACCATAATAGGCTTACAAAACGCGTTAACAGATCATGCATATCTATACCTAATATAACTCATGCATATCTCATAAGCAGTACTAACTATATGCTGACAGTACTAACATTGTACTAGCAGTACTAACTATAACTAACAGTACTAAGTTCTTTAACTAGCGGTACTAAGTTCTTCAGCAGCATATCTTGTAGAAGCTCTTTAATTCCCAACAATCCTCCCCAAAACTTATGATTTACCTTCAAATCTTAAGTTTATTGAATTAAAGCTTTTTAATTTTGAGAGGATTCTTTCAAACACTTTAGCTTCCTTGCTTATTGGTTTTTACAAAAAACTTCATATTCTTTTGCTGAAAAATCA